>NW_022046194.1:0-28413 GCF_001654015.2 Drosophila navojoa | reverse complement strand
AAAAAAAAAAAAAAAAAAAAAAAAAAAAAAAAAAAAAAAAAAAAAAAAAAAAAAACTAAAACAAAACAAACCAAAAATCAATTAAAAATAAACAACAACATTCAACATAGAGTAGCTTGACAACAATAACAACAACTACAACAACAACCGCCTACAACAACAACAGCCTACAGCAACAGCAACAACGATACGCCACATCCATACAGCTATATTATATACATACATGTACCATTTACCTGCGACTTGTATTTGTTGACATTGTATGGAATATATTGTGTGCTTCATGTACCTCATACATAATATACCCGATGCTTGTGTGAACACATGTACCATGTACCTAAAGCTTGAATTTCCGTACATGCACCATGGACCTACTACCTGTATTTGTATACATACATGTATCTAGTACCTTAAGCTAGTATAAATGGACATGAACCGTCATGTACCCAAAGCTGTTCTTAGTATTTGTTTAGGTACATATATAATGAAACTATATATATGTGTGTAAATGTACCATTAACGTACTAGTACATGTACCAAATACTTGCATAAGTATACATGAGCTATGTACCAAATACGAATGCTAAAGCCGCAGTGGACATAGCCGGGATTATTAGCAAATCCACTTAAATGTTTAGTTGAAAATACGTTTCAATGCTTGGCTATAACAAATACGGTATTATAATGCCAGATATCGTTGTTCAAATTAGTTCGCTTCAAGCTGTTTCCAATTAGTTGAGCAAAGAAAACAAAAAAAAAAAAAAAAAAAAAAAAAAACAAAAAGCGGATCTATATGTGTGTGTACGTGTGCGTGAGGAAACTATCGTTCAGTTGCAATATTTAAACATATTTAATTAGCTTCGATCGCGTTTGCTAGTTCATTTAACACGAATAATATAATTGCTCATACAAAGCTGCAGGCAAGCGATATAAATTACACATCTCTATGTGCATATATCAAGCTAGCTCGCTCTAACACATGACAATGGCCGCTCCACGGCGACTGAGCAAGCAACAATAGCTGCAGCTCTGTCACACGCGCACGCACACATGACTTGACAATATGGCGGCTCGAGACAATGGCATACAGCTGATCAAGCAGCACTGACAACAACAACAACAACCCGAACAAGAACAAAAACAAACAACAACAGAATAAAAATAACCGTTGCTTAGTTCTGCACCAGAAGCAATCAACCAATCACCGTTTCACCAATCGCATTTGCGGGGCCATTTGTGTAGTGCTAGTCCACAACTGCAAAACTGCATATAGTATGTATGTATGTATGTATGTATGTATGTACAATAAAGGGGAAAACATTACACACACTCAGACACACACACACACACATGCATACATATACATAGACACTTACACTAACACATACAAACATATGAGCATTCTCATTGCTAAGTCGATTCGGTAAAAGCATCAAAAATCCATTCTTTAATCACCAAGATTCGAACGGTGCTTCAATTTGCCAAAAAATCAAATGAAGAAAGAAGAAGAAAAAAACACAAAAAAATTCACAGGACTTTGTCAGAGCCGTGCGTGTGTGTCTCTCTCTGTGTGTGTGTGTGTGTGTGTGTGTGTGTGTGTGTGTGTGTGTGTGTCAGGCTTTATATTTAACCTAAAATTGTATCTAGTTCTGTTCAATAGCTTCTCAATTGCTGTTTTCTTTTCGATTAATCGGCTTAACTTGCGAATGACTCATATGCAAAAAATATTAATACAATACTCGTAGCTATCGTAACTAGCGCAACAATCGTATTTACGTAACACACGGCTCGCAGCTACAGCCACAGCCACAGCCACAAGCCACAAGCCAATACTCTCGAACAACAACAACAACAACAATTCAAACTACTCAAATACCATACTCAACTCAATGGCAACAGCAAAAGGGCTTGCCACGCCCACTAACCAACAGCTGTTGCTGCCGCCTCTTACCCTTTGCCCCAAAGCAATCTTTATCCCCGACAACCCCCCGAAGCCCCGCCTCTCACGCAACATTCACACCATGTGATTTGTTTATCCAATCTGTGTGTGTGTGTGTAGTGTAGTGTAGTGTAGTGTAGTGTAGCCTAGTGTAGTGTAGTGTAGTCTATTCTAGTCTAGCGTACTCTAGTGTATATGCATATCTAGATGCTCCAATGTGCTTTTAAATGTTCGACCCGCTTCACTGTGCTATGATTAACTAAGTTAACTATATACTCTCTATACGATCCCTAAAATGTACCTCAAACACACAAATCGTGTGAAAATGAAATAATCAACAAATTACCTGACCCGAATCGCAGTCAAGATTGAATCACGCTCGTTTATCATAAGTACGTTAATTATAACTAACAATATCTCCAGCTCTATCTCCATGTATATTGTATGTGTCCCTAATGTGATATATACGATATATAGAAAATCAATAAATACTATGTATATAGCATAAGTCTATATACATCTATATTTATTGCCGAAACAATTGGAAGCTCAACGAATTATTTATCTTCTGCTTAGTGTATCTGAATATATTTAGATGAAGTCGTCTTGTACCATTCTGAAATAATTAATCTTTGAGCTAATCTATAGTTATAGAATATCATAGTTAGCCTCGATCTGGATATATTACTCTGATAAACTCGATTGAACTGTGTATGTGATTACATGTACCGAGGGCTCAAATGTTTATCAATATCTATGTACCAAAGGTTTTGGATTCTCTATTGTATCAAAGGTTTTCTAGCTTGGAATTGTGGTTTGTTGTAAAGATTCTTCATCTTGAGTTTCTGCAATGTAGTGAAGGTATTTTGGAATTGAATTCTGAATTCTGAAGCTTAGAATTACGGATTGTATCAAAGATTGATTTGCCTCGAGTTCTCTTTTGATGAGATTCTAAATTGCTCCAAAGGACATTGTACCTTAGGTTTTTGAGGCTCCGAACTCTATACTGTACCAAATATTCCTATGTGTAAAGGTTTACATACTCACTGAGATTCTTCTACTTTAAATTCTTCATTGTACCAACTGTTTTTATGTTGAGAAGATGATAATACTCGATGCTATACTAAAGACTCTAGTACCAAAATTGCTCAAGTTTAAGTTTCTGCAATGCACCAAAATTTTCATGGAGCATTACAATGTACCAAAGTGCTTAAGTTGAATATTCCGTAGTCTACCAAAGGTCCTTCAGCTTGGCATTCCGCAGCATAGCAACGCTGATGGGGGTTAAAATTCTGAAGGGCTCAATTAAATTAGTCTTTTGCAAGTCTGGTCACACTCGCGCAGGCGAGCCACTTGAACGCCTTAAGCCACTTTGGCGCTAGGCAAGCCAACTAAATTAGTTAACGCTCGCAGGACGAGTGGGCTGCAGCACAACTATTTGCGTATTGGCTGCCAAGCACTTGACCCAATCGATTGCTCACTTAAGAGAAAGAGGGTGAGCACGAGCGCAGAGAGGATGGGGTAGAGAAATATGTATAATAATGAGGAAAACGATTTGGCTTAGCTCAAGAGCTCGAGTGCAGTTGCAATCGATTTAATTAAATCAAGAGACTCTCATCAGGGGCGAATTAAGTTAATTCAAAATTGATGTGAGCTTATTAAAAAAGCAAGAAAAAGGTAACAGAAAATCAAAGCAACCAAATTAAAAAGAAAATCATAATAATAATAATAATAATAATAATAATAATGTGCTAACAGCACGAGAACACGCACGTCGCCTACCTTTGAGCAGTAAGTACTTTGCACACACACACGCACACACATGCACACACACACACACACACTCACACACACTCACACTCCCATGCACCTGGTTAGTGACTTATGTTAGCTAAGCACACGTAGGCAACTACCGATAGATGCATCAACAGTAGATCGAAGCAGCAGCAGCTATTGTTATCGTTATCGTTATCGATATGCAACCACATGTTAATGCAAGCCCTACTATGACACTGGAGCTAACAAACAACGGCACGTCATCGATAACTAGCAGCTAGCACGTTTATCGATAACATTATCGAAGTATTTGATATCAATTATAATCGACTAGCTCGTTAGCAGCTTTACTATGTTTGATTCCCAATATAATTCACATAGTAGCTAAAAGATTTTACAAGCCATTGCAAACGATATCGTTATCGTAAGCGCTCACAATCAGGTAGCAACTATCGTTATTATTATGAATAATCAGGTAGCAATTTTCGCAGTCATTATGAACAACAAGTGGATAGCTCGTTTTATTATCTTCATCTTTATCGAATTAGCGAATATGAAATCTGGCACCTAACAGCTTTAACGACCTTTTGTTATCGGTATCGCCATTGATAACAAACAGCTAGCGATTCATACGTTATCAATATTGTATATATCGTTATAGATAAAACGAATTGGTAGCTATCAGGCTTAACGCACCCTATTGTGTGCGTTATCGTTATCGATAACATATCAATTATAGTAGGTAGCAGCACTTGCGAAAGCTATCGATATCGTTAGCGATAACAATCACACGCACACACACACTCACATCTGTTACACCTATCATTAGTTAGGTCTTGCAAATGCTTTTATTATCGTTACAGTTATCGATTACAGTGCTAGATGTCCATACAAGTCCAGCCTAGGTATCGCCCACAACGCCCCCATCGCTTGCAATGCAACAAACTGCACGACACGCACACTAGCACACCAATACACTCGCACACGCACACGCACACACACACACACAGTCTCTCTCTCTCTCTCTATCTCTCTCTCTATCGCACACACTTAGCCATACTTAGACATACCTCTATACCTAATACATGTACACCTCATAGACGTTGTAATTTGTCAATTAATTCATTGCTCGTATTTTTGGGTGTTTTTTCATTTTGTTTAGTCGCAAATAAACAAATCAATAAAATTCCAATTATAATTAATAATTAATTTCTGTTTTCTCTCTCTCTCTCCCTTTCTCTCTCTCTCTCTCTCTCTGTTTCATTCTCTTTGTGTTTGCTGCTGCGCCAAACGGAAAAAAATAAACGAAATAAAAATAAAATTCAACTCCTGAAATGAAACTCCAAATATATATATATATTTTATATGTATATATATGTGTCTATATCTAAATCTGTGTAACTGTGTGTACATGCGTATGTGTGTGTGTGTGTCTGTGTGTGTGTGTCTGTGCGCATTGCAGTTATTCATGATAGATAACTGCGCCGACGATTGGAGGATCGCAATGACATGGCAACGAATTAGTCAAATAGGGTTAGAACTTTTTATATGCGCTATACATCCAATTCCTGGCGAATACTATTTCCAGTGGACGACGAAATTGGCCAATAAAAATAAAACAATTGGCACCGAAATGGTGCCCTACGACGTAGCTTTATCACTACCTATGTTCCTTCGATTATATTTAATCTGCCGTGTCATGCTGCTACATTCAAAGCTATTCACAGACGCATCATCACGGAGCATCGGCGCTCTCAATAGGATTAATTTTAACACAAGGTAAGTCCACACGCATTCACAATGGAAATCGCAATCGCAATTCCGATTCCAATTCCAATCCCCATCAATTCCAATTAGTTCCAGATCTATGCAGCGAGAGGTATTAAATGAACAAAGTGAAATTTTAGTTAAATTAGATGTTAAGCTGATTTTACCATTACCTTTGCTTCCACATTTGTTCACTGATTACCGGAAGAAGAATATAATGAGTGAAATGAGATGGAAAACAAGTTTTTTTCTTAAACTCTTTACTTTTTATATATTTTTGCAAGTTGTCCCACTGCTTTCTTCCTCTCTCTCTCCCTTTTTTTGTTCTTAAAGTCAAGATCGAGAGTTCTCTACTTAATGAAAGTGAAATGAATTTATAATGAAATACTATAAATATTATATATATCCAATATATACTTCGTTTCTCGTTTCCTTGCTAAACTAGATTTGTTTTAAAAACACTAATGACAATATGCCCGGGAACGGTTCTATTGGTCTTTATGGTCTCCCTGTGGATCATCGCATCGTGGACGCTGCGGCAGTGCGAAAGGTAATGCAATTAACCATATATGAATATACAAATATTATTTGATTATAAAAAAAAAGAAAACGAAAAGAATAACAGTATTTAAAAATGAACATGTTTTTGAATAGTTATTATATTTACGTAGTTATTTACAAATGTTGTTTCCGTTGTTTGAACTTTGAGTTCATTTCGATTTTTTACTCAACTTTCACGTATTTGGATTGTTTTTCATTTTTTTTCGATTAATTTTTTATTTAATTTTTTTTAATTTTGACTTCATTTTATTTTATTTTCTTTTTTGGAAGCCCGATTTAATGTATGCCACTAATACTTTGACATAGCTATACATATATATACATGCATACATGCATATATACATATGTATATATGTATGTGTAAGCATGTGTGTGTGTGTGTGTGTGTATGGGTGTGAGTGTGTGTGGGTGTGTGTGTGTATGTATATATGTGTGTATGTGTATATATATGCCTACCTTTATGCCATATTTATGTACATAACTGTATGTGCTTTAACTTTCCAATCAAATAAGAAAACTTAAATAAATAACGCACATACTATTCCAGCCATGAGGTTTACGAAATCAGAGATTTTTCCATAGAGTTTAACTTTTATTTGCGAGAGACCCCGCCCTCTGCGCCAGAGCAAACTTTATATGAAAAGCAAAAGAATCAGAAAAACAAAAAACAAAAAATCCCAAAGTACTTTGTAACTGTATCTTTATGGAGCAAAATGAATTGCTCAAAAGTTTATTTTTTGCAACTTGCATTCAGAATGGGGCTTAAGCACAGCACGCACACACCGACACACACACACACACACACACAGCGAGCAGCTGCACCCATCAACCAATACGTGTTTTGTATCTTCTTTCGTTAACTTTTGCAGCTGTGCATGCTCAAGCGTCTGAGTATGTGTGTGTGTGTGTGAGTGTGTCTCTCTTTCTCTGTCTCAATACAATCCACCGCCATTCACACACACACACACACACACACACACATACACAATGAGCGACTGTGTTCATATCACGTGCTGAAATATAATTTCTGCATGCAGCTCAATTTTATTTACATTTATACATAATTCCAGCTGATGCGAATTGTCCCATCTCTCCCTCTCTCTCTCTCTCTCTCTATCTCTGTCGCTCCCTCTGTCTCGCGCTCTCTGGTTTTTATTTTGAATGATATTCCATTGGCGATTGCATTTGCTGTTTGTGTGCGTGTGCGTGTGCGTGTGCGTGCGTGCGTGAATTAGTAGGTATTAAAAACGATAGCTGTCCCGCTCGCTCTTGCGACCTTTTAAGTGTAGCTGCAGTCGACTGAAACGAAAGGCGAACGAACAAATAAAAAAAATCCTTAAGATTCTCTGCTCGTGTTCAATTTGTAGTCCATTTAGCTAAATTAGTTATATTTACCTTTAATCATATCTTATAAAATCTTTTTTTTTTTTATTGCCTTGCGTAGTATTTAATCATGTTACTTTTGCTAATATTTATATATCTACTTCGTATGCTTAGCTTTAACAAACTCAATCAAAACAAAAAATACACACAATTCTGTCTCTCTCGAACTGTCTCTCTCTGTCTGCTGTATCTCTCTTTCTCTCTATCTCTCCTGCTGTCGTATACAATATCGATAACACTTCATTTCGATAGCAACGTTGCACTCAATTAGCCCATCACTAAGTACTCTGACGATAATTGATAATTGCGAGTTTTTGCTTGCTTTGCACTTCTCAGTGTGACCATCTACCCGAATAATAATAATATTAATAAAACAAAAAAAAACTTTAGTTTAACTTTTTACTTTTTCATTCTTTTAACTTAAGTCTGTGTATTACATATATATTTTTGATTAATTTTTTAGGCTATTGTGCAGGTGTGTGTGTTGTATGTATATGTGTGCGTGTGTGTGTGTGTGATGTGTATTGTGTGTCGTGTTGTGTTGTATTTGTATTTAGTACAGCCGTAAGAGAGTCTAACTCTTTACTCGTACATTGTATTTATTAAGCTTCCAATATGGATTGAACTAACGCCTGCATTGCTCTAGAAATCGTATATCGTATGCATAACAAGTAACTACATATATTTACTATATATATTTACATACAACTACAACAACAATTGCTACTACTACTACTACTACTACTACCAAAACAAGAAACATAAAAACAAATTATATAATGGCAAAATCAAATTGAATTCAATTGAAGAGAAACCGAAATCTTCTGTTAATCAGTGTAACCGAATGTGACTTGAATTATTTGTAATGGACGAGCGCATACACAGAGACTTACATATGTACATACATGCATACATACATACGTATGTATGTATGCATTAGCGAACGGGAGTTTTGCGACACGTGCTATGCTTGCTGCCTGCTGTTGTTGTCGCTGCCTGCTGTCCGCGTGTTGTTGTTGTTGCTGGAGCTTGGCTGTGCATAAATATAATTCATAAATAAGCCGCAACTTTCACAGCGACAGCGGCAGTGACAGCGACAGCGACAGCGACAGCGGCAGCCATAGCCACAGAGCTTTAGCGCTGGCCGCAGCCGTTTAACCGTTATATATTTTTATTCCTTTTTGTGCTGCGTGGGCGTATTTGTTTTTGCCAGCGACTGCGACTCCTTCAACTTGCCCACTCACTATTCGATTTTGCTTTCCCGTTACTTGTGTCGTTTACATTTTTGTTGTTTATCTGTTTTTGTTTTTGTTGGCATTTTTGCTTATTGCTGTCTTTTTTTTTCTTTTTATTTTCTTTTTTTTTTTATCTTGTTTTCATTCCGTTATTCGGTTTTGTTTTTTGGCCTACGACCTTTGGCTAAGCCCCCATGACGTGGCAAATGCTACTGGGGCTCATATCCTCTCCCAAGCCCGCTCTCTTCACTCTACCTACATACAGTATATCTCTCACTCTCTCGCTCTCGTTGCTCATCAGTTTTATAATGAAATGCCATCGCTAATGCGTGTCCTTCTATGACGTTCTTTCAATACTTTCCAACGAACTGTGTATCGGTTACACTTTTCCCTTTTCTCTATTTCACTTTTGTTCTTTCTGTTTTCCGTGTTGTGGGTTCTTATTTGTTTTTCTCTTTTCTTTTGGGTTTTCTTGTACGCCTTTCTTTTACTTGTTTGTGAAACGTAAGCGATGATTATCATCTTTCTATCGTATGCGTTGCGATACAACACAGAAATACACACATGTGCTCAAATATATATATATATATATATATATATGCATATATATTCGGGCTATAAAGAAGGAACTAGACATACTATGCGATTCCCTTTAGGAAAGAACAAGAACAACAACAACAACAACAACAAAACTCATTTAGTATACGATTTGTGCTATTTGGTGTATTTTTAACTATGTATAACAATTTTTCTAAACGTATATACATATGTACATATATATATGTATGCATATATATAGGTATATGACGCATTCACATATACATACATACATACATACATATACATATATATATTTATATACATATATTGATTGATATATTGATGTCCATTTATATAATAATAATAATAATTGGTTCCTATAAAA
Source organism: Drosophila navojoa (assembly GCF_001654015.2). Next base: position 18,827 of record NW_022046194.1, on the reverse strand, counting down.
CTACTACCTAATTTACCCTACAAACTAAACGTTTGCATTTGCCCAATTTATTCTTTACATTCTTAGATTAAAGATTGCCCATTTGATTATCATAATATCTAAATGTTGTCCTCTTTCTGTTCTGTTATTTTCATTTCTTATTTTTATTATGGTTTTTTACAGTAGAACTTTTGGCAAACTAAATTTGAAATTCCATTTTTTAACATACATAAATATATAATTATTTCCTATACCAACTGCATAGTTTTTTCCCAGTAGTTCAGCTCGACATGGTAGATAGAAGAGGAGTTCCAATTGAGGAAAGAGGGGCAACTATTAAAGCGATACCCCCTTATCGATATCTCTAATTAGGTAGAAAGAGCAATTAGAATAAACAAAAGAGCGATTGTTAGCATATTGGGGACTTTAGATTACAGTTGTTTAACGCACAATATTCAATTTCGATATCGATTTATTCAAATCCGATATATCAATCGATATATCAATCATATTATTATATTCCATTCATAAATATATATTCATCTATAGCAAACTTTCGATTAGCTTTGCATTTTGCTATCGATATCGGTACCGTAATATACATACACAATATCGATAAACGGAAAAGTTCCGTATATGGTACTGCTAAGTATTCACCATATTGGTATTAAAATTTTTAAGCTGGTAATATCGCTATATAAAGCCAATATTGATACATTAATTAACAACATAAGCTATGGGTAGCTATATTATAATATTGCTAGTTAGACTATAGAGAAGTATGAAATGTTAATCTATCGCAACTCGATAGCGTCGATTAAAAATATGGATATATCGAAAAAATTCATGTCTTCGCTTACAATAACGAGTTTATATGCTATCAATCATTATCGATAAGTCGATTGCAATAAAAATACGTTAGTGATAAGCTGTAGCTTTCCACCCTGTTATCGTTGTATACAGCATTGCTACCCAATATTGATAGATTCCCTAACATTACAATTATAGCATACAGCAGTAAGCTATCGATATATCGATAAATTATAGTGTTTCACTTCATTTAAAATCTAAAAAGATAATGTATTTCCAAAAGCTTTTTTACGTATGCCTATGCAGTTATCGAAATTAAGATCAAAGTCTCCAATATGTGTGTCTGTGTGCGTGTGTGTGTGTGTATGTGTGCCTTCAAGTAAAGTATATGTTGGTAGAAACTGACTGGCATATCTGATGACGATAACGATAACGATAGCGATAACGATACCAATTATGCAGTAGCAGAAGACAGCGGAAGACAGACAGAGAAACAAAGAGACAGAGACAGAGGAAGAGACAGATGAAGAGACAGTTATAGCGAGCTTAACGAGCTGCTCAAGGCAAAATGTTCGCTCAGTTTGCTTCCCTTTTGTTGGGTTTAAGGGCCATCAAAGGGACATTTTGACATTTGCTTGCCACAACAAGCGACACACAGCGCACACAGTCTCTGCTGCGTTTTGCAACACTGCACTCACACACACACACACACACACCCATAAAGAGAGAGAGAGAGAGAGAGAGAGAGAGAGAGTGAGATGCAAGACAAAGCACAGCATCCGCTGCATAGTTGGCTCATCATTTCATGTTTGCTCATCAGCCGCTGCTCAGCTTCATTAGTTTGCTCACATGACCTACGACCACACCGCTTCCGCCCTGCCCCCCCTTAGACATTAGCCACGCCCACGCTTGGGCTTAGAACGAGCCCCTTGAGCCGTAATTGCCTTCGTCGGCATTTAACAGTTATGTGACTCAGTTGCAATTGCAGCTGCACCTGCAGCCAGTAACATTTTCAGTTAGTTGAGGCTAACTGTGCATGTCTGCGTGTGTGTGTGTATATGTGTGTGGCATTAGTCTTGATCTAATTAAAGCCAGCAGCAGTTCCTTGCAGGGCACACACTCACTTCCTTTATATGTTTATCTCCCTATCTCTCTCTCTATCTCTGTCCCTCTGAATCCAATCAGTTAAGTCAATCAATTTAGCAGGCAGTTTGTCAGTCACTTTGTCAGCTGGTTAGTATTTATCTCTCAGCGTCCATCTGCTGTGCTCTCTCCCTCTCTCTCTCCCTCTCTCTCTGTGAATCGTGTTTGTTCTTTCATTAGTTAGTCAGTCGGTCAGGCAATTTAACAGGCAGTTTGTCAGTCACTTTGCCAGCTAGTTTGTGTGACACTATCGTAATCAAGTTTACTTAACTCTGTCTCTCTCTCTCTCCTTTTTCAGTCAGTTTAGCAGGCACTTTATCAGTCACTTTAGTTAGGGTTTTCCCCATTTTTATCTCAGATCAGGGCTGAACACACACACAAACACACATACAAACACCCACCTTATAAGATCAGGCCTCCATTCATGTTGCATTCGCTCAGCTTGTGCCTTCAGCTTAAGCCTTATGAAGAGCTCTATGAAAACTTAACTTAAACTAACTTAACTATGTGCTAACCCTAATTAATGTAATGATAATCAAGCGTGTCACTGTATATACATATATATATATATATATATATATATATATATATACGTATATATTCGTACCCCCTTCGGTTGTCCTATTCTGAACTTGATTCCTTCTATTGATTCTACTATGTCTATCCACTCTATGTCTCTCTCTCTTTCTCTATATATATTTATATATGTATATGTATGTATATATATATACTTATATATGTATATATATTTGTTCGTTTATATGTTCGTTTATCCTTTTGTGTTTTCATATTTGTTCTCTTCATTCGTATCTATTGATTTGATAATTATATATGTATTATATATATAGTTTATGATTCTTTGTTCGATTTGTGTAATACTTAATTATTATATAACAACAAAATTTGAAAAAGAAAACCAAAAGATATATAATATATTTGTGCTATTTGTTATTTGTTTTGTTTTTTTCTTTTCGATAATGAAAAATACCAAAAAAATACCCAAAAAATACCAAAAAGAAAAAATGTTCACATAATTTCACATCTGTTTATTTGTTTACTCCACTTCTCACCCTACTTCTGTATCCACAAATTGCAAAATGAAAATTCAATCTGAAAAAAAAAAAAACAAATATATAAAAATTATGTAAACGCATACGCATCCGAAATACCGAATACTGAATATACCGATACCGATACTGATACCGATATTAACAATCAAAATACCGATCTATATATGTATATACATATATATACTCGCAATGCCAAAAACTACTAAATAATAACAAACGATATGTATGTCTACGAATATGCATATATCGATAAATATATACATATACCCCGATATATGTGTATATATATATGTGAATATATGTTTGCTACCAACTGAACTGCACTATGAAACCGATATCGACAACGATAACATAAATTATCGATAACCACAATGATTAATATCGATAAAAATCGATCAATACCAAATACAAACTTGATAAACGTATTGCACACATCACATGCCGTATCGAATATCGCCTATCGCCTATCGAATGTCGAATATCGAATATCGAATATCGATTGTCCCAACCGAAGGTTCCACGATGAGGAGCACGCGAATTTGCTAAACACCATGTGGCTAACGGCCATCACATTTCTGTGTGTCGGCTATGGCGACATTGTGCCAAACACATACTGTGGACGGGGTATAACCCTCACCTGCGGCATGGTGGTAAGTATACCAACTAGAAAACCCCACAAAAAAAAATATATATAGAAAAACAAAAACCAGAAAATACCAAAAACAAAGTAAATATTAAACAAAGCAAATATATAACCACAAAAGAAAACATAAGAAAAGAGAAAAAGTAAAAGAAACCAGAACATATCAATCAACAGAACAGAACAATTAACAGTTAACAGTTAACAGTAGCCGTACAGACAATGTTAATAACATATGTTACAACAACAAGCGTTACACAACATGCATACGATATAATGTTAAAGCGAGACAATCAATGCTAGGCAAGCACACACACGCACACACATGCACACGTCTGTGTATGTATGTGTGTAAGTGTGTTTGTGTCGGCTTCTGTTGGCCATCTGCCAAGGAGCACAGATATCGGCTGCGCGATTTTAGCTGATTAGCTTGAACTTCTTCTTCTTCTACTACTACTACTACTACTTTCTCTTCAACTTTTTTTTTTTTTTGTATGCAGGGCATTGCGCGCGCGTTTAGTTCATTCCATAAATCTCAATATTTGAGAGCAGAACAGTTTCTGTCTCTGTTAAATATCATCAAGACACCAAAAACTCCAAGCCACCCGAAAACCAACCAAGCCGCCCACCAAAAACCACCCAAAACAGCAACCACAACAACAACAATAACAACAACAGCAACAACAACAACAATTCATGCATAAATCGTTTCTTCTATATGTGTGTGTGCGTGTGCGTGTGTGTGTGTATGTGTGTGTTTTCCTGCCATGTTCATCTGCATTACTTCTATATATACATATATATAATCGTACATATACACACACATATATATATATATACATATGTTTAAGCACACACTTGCACACACACACACATATATATATATATTTAAGCGTTCATATGTATAATATGCATAGGTCTTTTTACACTATTTTGCTCTAGCTCTGGTTGTGCCTCTCTCCTCTCTCTCTCTCTCTCTCTCTCTCTGTGTGTGTGTGTGTGTGTGTGTGCCTGGCAAACTTTTGTTTTGTGTTTCCGTTACCACAAACAGGCAACAAATCCTTGTTGACAGCTCATGCCGTACATATACATACATAGAACTATGTATACATGTATATACATATATAAGTATTCCCATAGACCTGTACAAATGTATATATATATATATGTCTATCTCTCTCTCTCTCTCTCTTTTTAAGTGTGTGTGTGTGTGTTTTCAATTTTAAGTCACCTAAATAGAAACAAAAAAAAACAATAAATGTTTTGCACTTTCTCTTGACTCTCTCTCTCTCTCTCTGTTTACCTCTCTACTTTAGCCAAAATTCAAAATCAAACCAAAAAAAAAAAAAAAAATACTTTGAAAATTCTTAGAATTCTTCAAACTAAATTTGTTGTCACTCGGTTTTCGTCGTTGTCCTTTTCTTTACTTCCTCTCTCTGTCTCTATCTCCCTCTCTCTTTCTCTCTATCTGTCTGTCTCTTGAATATTCACTCTGCAGTAAAAGAACAACAACAAAAATACCAGATTCCTGAATAAAAAACCATTTTATCTTTGCATAATTTTTATCCCACATTTTTCTCTCTTTCTATAAATATATATAATATATATATTCTTATGCCTGTCATCAGTTGAGATTATCATACATTTATCAGTTGCTATTTGCTGCTACTTTTAATTTTTAGTATTTTTTTTTTTTCTTATTTTGGTTTCTGTTTTTTAATAGTTTGAGCCTAACTTTAAGTGTTTCATTTGTTTTCGTTAGATGTTTTTGTTGTTTTTTTGTTTTTTGTTTTGTTCAATGTTGAAACGAGTAAACAATAATAATTCTGACTTTTGATTTATACATATTCTTATATACTTATTATGTGTTCGTTTTTGTGTATATTAAGCCAAAACAATACGATATTTTTCTCTATCTCTCTTTCCCTTTCATTTAATACTGAATAATACGCTCTGCGCGCTCGTATACCCGTTCAAAAATAAACAAAACAAACAATATGTAAACGCGTATTTTTTGCCCCTGACTGCGTTTTACAATTTACATACAAAAACTACTGCAAAACTACTGCAAATATACCGAAAATATACCGAACTATATGAATTGAAATATGTCGAAAAATATATATTACTACCAATATATATTACAACCATATATATACAAATATATATACATAAATATATGCCTAATGGATGCAAAAAATACTTAATACTGCAAATGCAGATTTCATGACGAAGAACATGCGAATCTATTAAATGCAATGTGGCTGATAGCGATAACATTTTTGAGTGTTGGTTTCGGTGATATTGTTCCGAATACGTACTGTGGACGTGGTATCGCTGTCAGTACAGGAATAATGGTGAGTTTTTAACCTACAAATAAAAAAAAAAAAAAAAAAAAAAAAAATACAAAAAAATCCAACAAATATTTTCTTATTCAAAAATAAAAAAAAGAACTGTCCAACTGCACACACATCAAATTAGCGATAAAAATTAACTGTTTCTAATCGAACATCCTGCTCATTTCGTTTATCGATAATTCGGTTTATCGATTGATTCATATGTAAATAATTACATTTTAGCTCAACAACAACAACAAAAAATCTAAGAAAACTCACTTTAAAAAAAAATTACAATAAATTAGTCAGCAATTTTATACCCCCCACCCAACTTCAACTCAACCCCCGCCACGCCCTACGCCCCACGCCCCTCTTCTAGCTTAGAATTACTAATTAAGTACTTCAATCATGTACTTTTGTCATATATAACTACCACATACATATATACATACATACATACATACCCACATGCATCGCGATAACACATTGTCCATCTGCAGAGCCGATAACCGATAGCCGAGAGGGCTACGAGATAGTCCAAAACCGATGCTTTTCACTCATTTGCCCTGTCACATTGGATCTGGAACAGGTTGGCAATACGAATAGTAATATGCATGCGTGTGGTATTATTCAACATTTATCGTTAACGATATGTTATCAAAAACGGGGCCGTTACACTCAAATCACTCCCCTTCCCAGCCTATCTCTCTCTCTCTCTCTCTCTCTCTCTCTCTCTCTCTCTCTCTTTTTACAACATAAATTAATTTCCTGGCTCTGTCCTTAACTCTTTCTTATGATTATATATATGCGTCTCGCTCTTGCTTGCTCGCTCTCTCTCTCTCTCTCTCTCTCTCTCTCTCTCTCTCTCTCTCTGCCTGTCTCTTTCACTGCCTCTCTTTCTCTCTCTCTCTCTATCTTTTACATGCATATTGATCATGTCGTAGTCTTTGAAATTGAAATTGTGATACAAAATAAAAATACCTTAAAAAAGTATACCCAAAAAAATACTAAAAAAATTTAATACTAAAAAATCTAAAAAAAATCCTTTATTCTACTAGACTCTTTTGTTACGTATGTGTGTACCTAAAATACTAAAAACAAACAAAGCTCTAACTGTTGTAATCCATATAGACAACTTTGAGAACGTATTCTAATTTCGATTTATATATAAATATATATCGATATATATATATAGATATATGTATATATACATATATATGCATATATATTTCCAACTTCCGACAGTAAACCACATCTAAGACATTGCACTCATTCAGTCATTCCATACAATCCAATCTAACTGCTATCCTGCATTCTCATCTCTTCGCATCTCTCGCTCATTTTTAATGTGATTCAACGAATTCGAATTTCAAAATAAAATACGTATAGGCAGAGGCGACAGCAATACGAAAACACATAACAATAAAAAAAATATATATATATATATATAAATACATTTATTTATTGAGAAGCAACAAAAGTTCTGGACTTAAACAAATCATTTCAATGTCTAATCCAAGACAATTAACTGGCATTAATAAAAAAAAAATAAAAATACCAATACAGAAAACAAACCATTACTAAACGACTAATTTAATCATGATTGATTGCTCGCTGACCAAGCGAAATCTAGATGCAATAGAGAATCAAATGCGATCTCTACTTTGCATCTGTTTCAGCTGCAGTGCAATCAATGCATCTACCTGTGACAAAAGCAATTAAAAAAAAATAAAAACAATGAAAAAATACCACATTTATGTGATAGTCTAATGTCGATTTGATCTGTTATCGTTTTACAGGGCGCTGGCTGTACGGCTCTACTTGTCGCTGTTGTCTCACGCAAGCTGGAGCTGACCCGTGCCGAGAAGCATGTGCACAACTTTATGATGGACACGCAGTTAACAAAAAGGGTATAGATCGTCTCCATGAATAGTAATCATTGCTTTTTTTTTTTGAAAATACCAAAAAATATATAAGTAAATGCCCCGAAAATACCAAAAAAATACTGGAAATCAAAGTAACTCCATAGCGTACCATACCATACACAGACGCAACTTAGTCAAATTTATACACATACATATACCAACAAAATACTAACTCTATAGAGTACCGTTAGACATCAAGCTCAACAATCTTGGGAGAATATCAACAACAAATACCAAAATCAGCACAACTAACTCTTTGCTTAGACATGACTTTGATAACTAAATAAACTACTGAGAAAATACTGCAGAAATACTGAAAATACTACACATCACTGAAAATTAATGAAAATGACGCAAGTTTCCACAAGAGCTACTCAATCAACTGTACAGAGTACCTTCTACGGCAAACATAGAATCAGTAACCAGAGTCCACTACTGACAAATACTAAAAATACTAAAAATACCAAAAATACCAAAAAATACCGAACATTCTGCAATTCTGTAAAATTAACTTTACGGACTATTTTAGACGGTAGACAATAAACTCAACGACTACAAAAGTAAACCTAACTACTGAAAAGTACAAGCAATAGCGAAAAATACTAAACTCTAGACAATTATCTCTACGAATTACCAAAATACTAACCATAACAGCAATTAACTGCATAATAAATTCCAAAAAATACAGTTAAAAGCAAACATTCAATGGATTTAACCGAGTACCCAGAAAAACTACCTAGGTCTATAGAGTAACGTTGCAGACACACTCAACCTCAATGACTTTACCCAACGACCCGAAGCTTAAATGCAAAACTTAAGTTACTTTGACATTTGACCCAACATCGACCGTAAGACATTGACATATATAAAAGGAGTTTCGATAGATCGTTTGGTTTTACTAAGTACTCGTAGAATAGAGGAACACAACTACCCCACAACTCTAATAATTTCTAATAATTCATTTCTTCTCATAAAAATATAGCTGAAAAATGCTGCGGCGAATGTTCTACGTGAAACTTGGCTCATTTACAAACATACAAGACTAGTAAAACGGGTTAATCCCGGCCGTGTAAGAACCCACCAAAGAAAGTTCCTTCTAGCTATATATGCGTGAGTATTTTTAGAGATCTATCAACAATATCAACAACTAACTGTCAGAAACCACCAACAAATATCAATCAATATAACAAGAACTTTTAACTGAGTTAATGAAACAACAACAACTACAACTGAATCCTCTATCAATTGAAAGGACTCAAAGCAATAACATATATCCTATGTATATATCTATATATATATCTATATACGTTGATGTATGTACATATATATATATGTATATATAGTTAATAGATCTGTTGTACAATGCAACCATATAGCCTGAACGAAATCCAAACCCAAAAACAAAGCTCCGTTACGAAAAGCTCAATAAAGTGCGACTAACCCCAATCATAATATCACGATTTTCAAACAATTTTTGGTTATGTTCTTGTCCTGTGTCCAACTGTCCATACATGTGCGTATTTATATACCTAAATAACTGTATGTGTGTATGTATGTGTGTGTGTGTGTGTGTTTGTGGGCCAGCTATTGCCATAGCCTTTGGCCTCTAACATCGTTAACTGTAATCGTTAGCGATTATCGATCGCTTTTGTCGATAATTAATATCGATAGCTGTTCTTAGCAAGAGGTGTTGGAAACTTTTCACTGACACAGCTAAAAATAACTGTTTTCGATACTTCATCAATAGCAACAGTCGGTATCTTAACTGATAACTTTGATCGATACTTGTTATCGATAATTGCTGTAGGAGAAATGCCACTATCGATAGCTAGCATTGATATATTATTGATTATCGTTAATTTGAACATATTGTTATCGATAACTACAAGCGATATATTTTATCGATATCTGTTTTCAGCAACTATTATCAATACATCGCTTTAGCACATTTTTAGACGAAAGATTTTCATAGCCAATATCCAAATAAATCATAGATTGTCATTAGGGCTCTCTGAGAAACTTGGATAGTTGACCTATTGACGGTTGTGGAAGGAGATACGAATGAGTTTCATTTTGTACTGAGAATTCTATATATTAATTGTCACATTTCAATCGGCATGTCCCAGAAAAGTATGCTATAAAAATTTCAACTCTCGTATACATTCTTTCTGTTAGCTATCGCGTATATTCCCCACCCAAACTATATCCAAGCTTTCAACTTGTTCTGTTCTTTCATTTATTTGTTTGCCTAGTAATCCCAAAGATTTGTAATGTGAATGTGAAGAGTCTGCTTCAATATATATATAATTATACATATATATATGTATACATAATAATTATTATATACTCTCCCAAATGTACATAGAATTACAGAACTAATACTATCATGAACAGCAATCAATGAGTGCAATAACCAACTAAAAACAAAATCGATTAATGAAAAAATAAAATTTAAAAAGAAAAAAAAAAGAGAAAATCTACATAATTAAATGATTGAACTCGTTTTACTAGCCTGTAAATAGGTTGTAAAGCCCTGTTTTTACGTTATGATAATACCGAAAACTAGCCACAATATACCTAGCATGCAGCGTTAATTTTCCAGAAACTCATATCTAAAACTATCGACAGCTTTTGCAATACTATAATTTGACATTGCCTATATCTTATATCTATATATATATTAGTCTAATACTCATGTATATATACTTAACAGTTTTTGTAGCTATCACCGCAAGAAGCTTTTTCAAACAGCTTTTAAAGCTTATTCCCCCAAGCTTTCAGTAACTTCCAAAGCCGCTTCTAATGCAGTTTCATAGGCATATATCATATGTGCTCTTTCAAGTTTTTCAGCACTGATAAAACAGCTTTTAATATTAATTTTAAGAGCAAGACCTAAGGCAAGCAGCTCAGCTGTTCTTTCAAAAAGCTTTCAGACAGCTTTAGAGCAGTTAAGTTATCTAAAACAAACAGCTTATCAAACAACTTTTATTAACAGCTTTCAAAGAGCTTTTAAATTAGAGTACTTTCAGACTTTCACGAAAAATACCCCAAGATATCGCGTATACATGTCTTTCAAGCTTTCAATCATTTCATGCTCTAGTTAATCAAAGTTTTTTAATAGAAGCTTTAAGCTCATGTGTAGTGCGCCTATCATCGAAACTAATATCCAACTTATATATATACAGAGTGAAAAATAGATTCAATTGCTTGTTGATAATTTTTGATGTGATTTTCTGTAATCTTAACGCTAAGCCAAAAAAAAAAAATAAATAAAAAAAACACAAACTTTTTATTTTGAAAAAAAAAAACACTTAAAGCACAAAAAAAAAAAATCACAAAACTTTCAGAAACAAAATTGTTTTCTTATTTATTGTATTTAATCACAATCAAATTGATATATATCGTATATATACCTATATATACCTATATCGTATATATATCTATATATACGTGGAGGCGTAATGAGCCCCTTGTCCGTTCCACTATGTGATCGAGCCATGCATTTTCACGACGTCAATGCATTGCTCGAGCTACCACAATGATAAATGAATGATGTAATGAAATAATGAATTAGATCTTGTTTGTCTATTCAATAATATCGTTTATAAACTCGATGATTCTTCCCCCCCAACTGCTACTAGGTTGCGAAAAGTTAAAATGGATCAACGCAAACTAATGGATAATGCCAACACAATAACCGATATGGCCAAGGTAGTTAAAAATCCACAGTATTTGATTCATATGTTTATAATATTATTTATCGATAAAAAAAAACAACAAACAAACAAAAAATACCAAATATTTTCCATCACAGACACAAAATACGGTCTATGAAATAATATCGGAAATGTCGAGTCGACAGGATGCCATCGAGGAGCGCCTAACGAATCTAGAGGACAAAATGCAAAGTCTACAAGTGAGTAGAGAATCCATTGCACTTATCGATATGTGTTATCGATTAACGAGCCATCTCTCTCGTTCTGTAGGAGCACATGGAAAGCCTTCCAGATCTATTATCGCGCTGTTTGACCCAGCATCAGGAGCGCATCGAGCAACGACGCAACTTTCTGCACCCGGACACAGCAGCCGCTGCCATTCAGCCATCGATTCAACCGCCCACGCCCCAATCCATGTTCAATGCGGCCCCCATGCTGTTCCCCCACTCTAGGTAAGTGGCCCATTGAGAATATTTGCAATTAGCTTATGCATATGCATCATCATCATCGTCATCGTCATCGTCATCGTCATTGTCATCGTCATAATCACCACAAGCACGCATCATTTCCATTGACTGCTCAACTAGTTGAAGTCCACTCGATATTATACTGAACCACTCGAGTGCTAAGCCATTTAATGGCTATTGAATTAATATAAATATTGTTTGGGGTATTGCCCACTCATATTGAAGCATATACATATATATCCCAGATGGACATATGATATCAATAAAAGCACTTTTAATTGAAATGCCAATTTGAAAATGTCAATTTGAATATAGATAGCACACATTTGTCTGACTATCGATATGTGTATCGATAAATAACAACAACAATACCAACTAAAGCTGGCAATATCCATATATATAAACAAGAAGTAATAAATAATCGATATATCGATATGTTATCACATTTCAAGCAATCGATATTCGATAGACATATAAACTGGCTATTTATATATCGATATATGACTACTAATTGCATAACATACTCCAATATATACCAATTTAATATGAGATATCCATATATACAAGATACTTATATATGTATATATCTAAAGTGATGACAGTGCAGATTATCGATATATCGCTATCGTTTTAAGAAAATGCTGTTCACTAACAACTTGGCATTGCTGCTCGATATATATCGTCATCGATTCATGCCCGCTCTGAGCACTTTGTCCGTGGACTTCAACTATCGATACATTTGTTGTTTTCATTTCGTCTATTTCGTTTCATATTTGCATTTTGTTGTAGTACTCTTTGTTTGTGTGTGTCTGAGTCACTGTGAGAGTCCAAGTAGTAGTTCCAGATCGAAACCCCCCCGAAATCCCCTCATCGTACAAATTTTGTGGCATTTTCTTCTTCTATGCAAGATGCATGTGATTATTTTTGGTAAAAATAAATATAGAGAAAAACAAAATAGAATACAGTGAGAGAGAGTGTCTGTGAGTGCCATCAATTTGCATTTTGGAATTGGAACAGTAACAGAAACAGAGAACAAAACAAAAAGAGAGTAAAAAAAACAAAACATTTTGCAATTTAATTTGATTGGTTTGAAAATGCATTCCATATGGCTTTTTTATATCATATCATAGCGCTATCTAGCTAACTTTTGGCATATTGATCGAGCTCACACACATCTAACCATTGACATAATCTAATGCTAATGATAATGATAATGAATTGATAATTGATAATCGATAATCGTTAATCGATAGTAAAAATCAAACACAAACGCCGTTTTTTTCCGGCCGCAATGCGAATCTAATTGAGAATTAACATATATATTATATATATATACTGCTTTTTGCATAGAAGTGTACCCTCATCCAATAACGCCGCTGCTACTTACCATTGGCCAACAAGCCCTATTTTGCCACCTATATCTAGTAGAACACCACATTTAGTGCCTGATACTCACATGCCATCAAATGGATCTGCAGTTAATAGCTACGCATCTTCCAACAAATACGGCAGCTGAATATCAGACAGAGAGCGCTCCAACTCCGTGATTAACATTGAGATGCATCCATTACGAGCCATGACAACGACAGCAGAGCTAACATCATCATCTAGAAATGAAACTGGAACAACAAATCGAACAACAACTGGAACAACAATGACCATGTCCAAATCGATGTCGCCAACAAGATCCACAACGACATTGATGGAGACGGCGCTGCGACAGCGTTTCCATTCGCCAACATCATCGATGGAACGGGAACAGCTCATCGAACTGCAACACTATCAATCGATGCATCAGTATTCGCATCAGCATCAGCATCAGCATTCGTTTTCGCATCAGCGTATCGTTGAGAGCATTAGCATACCTGCTATACCCGAGGATGTTGAGAGTGCTGCGATAGCTGTTGATATCGATAACGCTGTTATCGGTAAAGATGCGAGTGCGATGGCGACGGCGACGGCGGCGACGGCGGCGACAGCGTCGACGGCGGCGACAGCGTCGACGGCGGCGACAGCGTCGATGGCCACAAAGATCACTGAGAATAAGTTTACTAGAAAAAGAGAACGTATATGCAATAATAGTAGTAATAGTAACAATAGTAATAATAGTAATAATACAAGTAATAGTAATATTAGTAATTCTACAAGTCTAATTTCGAAATCGGCCTTTTGTAAATAGATCCACTTCGAAATGGGAAAGACAAAAGTCAAATGTTAGCATATACATATATAACTCTATATACATATATAACTATATATATATATATACATATATATATAAACTTACGTATAGTGTTTTTTTTTTTCTAAGCATATGATCTATCTAGTAATTTGGATTGGCATTACCTAGCATAGAGTTGAAATTTAAGCGAGAGCGAAAGTTGAATACAGAATGAATGAGTGAATGAATGAGTGAATGAATGAGTGAAGGAACGAATGAAGGAATGAATAGATCAAAAAACCACAATTCAAGCCGAGTCTGCAAAAAAATCGGGAGAGAAAGAGAGAGCAAGGCTTCTTCGACCATAGCAAATGCCTAGAGTTGATTATAATAGAAATATAATAGATCATATTTAACTAAACAGTCTGCTAACGATAGTCGGTCATGTTCGACTGCACAAAATACTCGCTCACAGTCAAAATTGATATAACAGAAACGACTTTGCAGCACTCTGAAAGCTTTGAGATTAGATAATTTCAGAATTCTTGCTTCAAAAATGTGTTTACAGATACGCCACGCCTCCTAGAGTTCTATATAGTTATCGTTTATGAAAAATCCATAGAGCATCTCAACTGTAATAGGGTAGCTAAAATTGTTTTGTTAAAAAATCGAAATCGCATCGACGCTATATAGCCATATATCAAAAGACGTACAAAAGCCAGATGAAATGCATGAGCGAGTAAGGAAAAACCTAGGAAGCTCTAGGCTCCATAAAACTGCGACAACATTTGCCATTCTTGAGTTGAGATCTTATAGAAATTACGACAGACTTGGCTAAAAGGCAAAGGATTGTGTGTATGAGTGTGTGTGTGTGTGTGTGTGTATAGATGTTGTTTTTTTTTTTGTGTATGTGTGTGATGGATATATAGGTAACATATAATAAATATGTTAATACGAGTATTCAAATTGTTTTAAGATATAACAAGTTCAACCAAGTTCAACTAAAATGTTGCTATATATATACACACACATATAGATATATATACTAAAAAAAAAAAAAAGGAAAAGAAAAAACAAAAATAGCCCAACAAAAACAAAAGCCCAAGAATTAGAAACTCAATTAAGAACCTGACTAGCTTTTGAGAGAGTTACGAGATCAATAAAAACTAAATTGAAAATTACAAAATTAACAAAGAAAATAAAGATTAGTCAAGTAAAGTGAATTTTAAATTGAATTTTGTAAAATATTTAAAAACTAAACAAAACCAAAATTAATTGAATTAGTTGTAAAGAAAAAATACCGAAAAATAAAAAAAAAAAAATTAAAAAATAAAAAACTAGTTTGTAGTTTATAGGCGAGTGGCACAGCTACGAAAGTTTTTCTAAAGATTCTAAAAGGAAATGAAGTATTAACTGCGAGCATCGAAGTTAATTGTTTTTTTTTAATAGGTAAATGAAATAAATATAATAAAAAACAAAATAGAAAAAAAAATTATATATATATATATATATATATATATATATAGACATATGTATATGTAAAACGCATAAACTATAAAAAGCTTTTAGGCGAGTCGCAAATAAGTAAAGAAGAATAAACAAGTAAAGAAACAAAAACAAAAAAAGCTAAAAAATAAAATACCAGAGTTCAATAAGTTTTACAACTGAATTCCCCGAAATGCAAATGCCAATGTGAGAAACTAAAGAAATTACAGCTAAATCGAATGGATCAAAGAACCCTCCCCCTAAATCAAATACCCCTAAGTAGAGCCATGCAACAATACAAAAGAAAAAGAGACTCGTTTAGCTAACTTAAAAAAAAAAAAAAAAAACTGTACCAAGCGCTGCAATAGAAATGCGTCAATTAGAGCCAAACAAATTTGATTTAAGTAATTAATAAAATTTTGATTAAATTTGAATAACATTCCAAATTAGTTTGCTTAAACAATCAGCGGCAAAAACAAATTCAATTGTTAAAGATTTCTAGTTTCGCTTCAGCTTTTCTTAACGATCTGGCAACGCTAAGCGAAGTTGGCCAAGCGTGCGCATGAAGTTGGCTGCGCCAGAGTAAATTTATTCAAAATGTATGCAATTTTTTTTTTTATTTCTAATTGACTTTTTTAGCTTGAGTAAAAACTAAATACGTGAACAAAATATTAAACATAAAAAATAAAATTATGTCCAACTGCAGTAAGTCCAACGATAGCTTCAACAATGATCTGGATATATACGAATGAACACAAAAATTTGCCTAAAGCGACAAGAAAAGTGAAGCCCTTAAAAAAATGTATACCTATTTATATAATATTGAATATTGAAATTGAAATGAACGTTCAAGACTGCTGTCAAAATAGCTTTATCACAAAATATATAAAAATAAAAAAAAAAACACACACACACACATACATATATACGCAGACAGAAACACGCACACAACAAAAACGAATGAAACAAATATGCCCATTTTGCCATGGGTACAGGGTATACAGTCAGCGACAGACGAAGAATAAGAGAGAGAGAGAGAGAGAGAGAGAGAGAGAATACAGGAGAGACTTAGAGTTTGAAGTAGAGTATGCCCAGCTTTAATGGTTTATTAACCATATTCAACATGCACATTTGGGTTTCAACACCTCAACTTAACAACAAAAGCAACAACAAACAGAACAAACAGAACAACAAACATAGAGAACATTTAAACAACAGGATCAAACATTTTTTCCCGTGTATGAACTGGTTTCCTTAACAAACAAACAAACACAATACCTTTAAAATTAATAACTTTGATATGAGGGACCGAAATTTCAAGACAGGTCTTAAATTATACAAAACAAAAAAAAACAAAAAAACAAATGAAACTTAACTGAATTAGATGCGAACCCAATATATATATATATATATACATATATATATATAGCTAAACTAAAATTAACTAAACTAAACTATATTTACTCACTCATTTCTGCTGGCTGATTGAGTAGTGCGTGCACAGTGGTACACAAGCAGCAAAAATCAAAATATAACAGCAAAAAATTTTTAATATTCATAGCTATGTATTTCAATATATATACTATATCTAGATATATATGTACTTTTCTAGTGCTAAACAAAAACAATTTATAGAGCCCAACTTTTTAGGCAGGTTTTTTTTTTTCATTGTTTGTTGTTCTTGGTTCTGAGGTAACGGTAACAAGTGTGCGAAGCCACTGTGCACACTGTATGTGTTAGAGGGCTGCGCATGGCTTCACTCACACATGCACACGTCAAATATCCATTCGAAGTTGAGTTGAGCGAGTTTCAATTTGAGCGAGCGTTCGCTCTCCCAAAAACAAAAGCACAAAACGGAATGCAAATTGGACAAAGCATACAGATGCCATTTCAGCTTTTTTCCCGTCACATGCTGCATTCTTTTCAGCAAGCTTGTTATCCATTTTATTTCATAAAATTTTTCTAAATATTGTAAATTATTTGTCATTCATCAAATTTGAGGTATTGCAATTCAAAAGTACCAAATTACTTCTTAATAATAAGGTAAGCCAATTACTACAACAATATATTAGCTGCAGCTAGATTTGCGCTGGACAAAGTGGCAACACTGGCCTAAGCATTCACATCGTTTGCCGAACTGCATGAGCTTTTCGTTCGACGAAGCTGTATGTTGATGTGTGTGTGAACGAAAAAGATCTCTGCGCATTGTTTTGTTTTTGTTGCTGTACACGACGCGATGCGTCACTTCGCAAATCAACTCAATTGCCGAGTCCACGCGCGTTCTCTTTCACTCCTTTCCTTCTTCAGCTTTAACGTTACTCAATGCATTTTGAGCATTGTTGATTTGAACGGAATCTTTTTGCCATTTACGCAGCCCTCTAGTATGTGTGTGCGTGTGCGTATGTGTGTTCATGTGTGTGCGTGTGTACGTATGTGTGTGTGTGTGTATGCGGCACAAAGCTTCAGTTCACAATTTCCCAGCTAAATGAGTGCGACAAGTGCAAAGAGTGGATAAATGAAAAGCCTAAACAAGATTTTTTTTGGTAAAATATTTACACTGTAAAACACAGCGATACCCAACACTAACAAACTTGTTAAACTATATAGAAAAATCGAACAAAAGAAAACACGTCAAGAAAAACATAATAAAACATATACATATATATACATATGTATGTATATATACATATATATGAAGAGTAAAAAAAAAATATAAAGATCATATTTGACTTTACATTGTATTATAGAAAATGTATTCAAAACTAGTTGAACGAAAGCCGAAGCAAAGACCAATTTATTAAGCATAAAAATTATGTTAAACTAAACAATTAAACCGATATACATATATATGCTATATATATATATATATATATATAAATGAGAAACAATTTTTTATTAAAAAGAAAACATTTAAAAACCAAAAACTAAACTTATCCAAGAATTAAAAAGAAAAAAAAAATGCTAAACACAAACAAAAATTCTAAAAGAAATAAAAGTTAAAAATTAAAAAAAAAACGGCTAAATAGTTTATTTTGAATTTACAATATTGTATGTTTCAATTCATATTGTTATATATGTATATGTATATATATATA
>NW_022046193.1:41946-59385 GCF_001654015.2 Drosophila navojoa | reverse complement strand
CACACACACACACAACACACACACAACACACACACACACACACACACACACACACATTTGAAGCTCTTCTTTGTTGTTTTTGTTTATTTTTGCGCGCAGCCAAAAACTTAATTCATCGCAATCTCAGTTTTTTCCTTTTGGCTTTTAAATTCGCTTCTGCTTGGCATAGAGTTGGTCGCTGTCGCTGCTGCTGGCGCGACGCGACGTTGACGTTGACGTTAACTTCGACGTCATTGTTGGCTCTGCTGCTGCCGTTTCGTGTGCTGCGTTTCCGTTTTTGCTTCGTTTTGCTTTGTTTGACATGTTTTCTCCAGTGAGACGCTTGCATATGTACATACATACATACATACAAACAATTGTAAGTATGCATGTTACATACACATGCACACATACAAGCATATGCCTATGCGCTTATTACTTTGAAGTTGCCTTGCAGTAGCAGCAGCAATCGATAATTTAATTAAAAGAGAGAGAAGAAAATAATCGTTTAATGCATGTTGGAGAAATTTATAAAAGAAAATGACAAAATGTGTGTATGTATGTACAGTGTGTCTGTGTTATATGCCTGCTTGGCTGATTGGTTGTCTGCATATGTTCTATATACTTAATATGCTTATTGATGTACTTGTGTATATGTGTGTGTGTGTAATGTTCTTCACATAAAGAGATAGCCCAGCATGTTATCGGTTACGAATAGTTAACGAATCGCGATTTATTGTCATTATTATTTGTTGTTGTTGTTGTTGTTGTTATTCAAAGGTATTGAACAAAACACCAAATGCTTATTCAATTGCTTACCGCATCTGAGGCTGCTAAACACACCCCCTTTGCTAGCTTGCGCCTTGCTACAAGCACACAAAAAGCAGGCAAATGCACCCAGCGAGGCAGCTAGATAGAGAAAGAAAGAAAGAGAGCGAACACAAGCCGTCGGGCTGGGCGAGCGGCCGAGACGTGCTAAAGAGGAACTTGCTCGTGCTCCCTCGCCTATGCGTTCGGTTCGTTCGTTCGGTTTGTTCGTTTGTGTGTGTGTGTGTTTCGCTTTGCTCTTTGCACACATTTTGTAACCCACCGCCCCATTTTGCGGCGTCGTAATAATTCGCGACTGCGACGACGTTTTTATAGTTTTCTGTTATATTGTCTGTTGTTTCTATTGCCGCTGTCCGTTGTCGCGCTGCTGGTGCTGCTGGTGGTGCTGGTGGTGCTGCGGCGGCGGTTGCTGCTGTTGCTTTTGTTGCGCATCTCATCTATTCGGTAACGATTGCACCACAAGCTGCGATTGCCTACTTTACAAACACTCACTCATACACTCACTCACTCACACACTTAGGAATCAAACAGATGCGGAGGCGTAGGGCGTGTGCCATTTGCATTTGCATTTGCATTTGTCTGGGCGCGCATTTAAAGCATCTAGATTCTAGAACAATTAGATTATACAATTAAAATTGATGGGCGGAATGTGGGAAGAGGGTGAGTTTTAATTTATTTATTTTTTATTTGTGAGTGAGTGATAAATATACATATGCATATGCATCCATACATACATGTGCATATACATATGTATATACGTACACAGATACATATACATATATGTATGTATATGCACGTATGCATAGATTCACACAAATTTATATACAATATGTAGATATGTATGTACAGCAAACATCTCTGACTTCTGGACTTCTGAGAACTCACTCCTCACGGATTAGCAGTGTTAAGCTTTGTTCAATCATAAGCTTATCTACATACATACATACACATACACACAGATATGTATGGATCTGCATATATGACCGAGCGATTATCCACAATTCAATCTCTGTGTATAAATAAATTCTTGTGAACATTCTTAAGTATTTGTTTTTAGCTGACGACACGCGCGTGTTTTGCATTTTCGCATAGTTGTTGCTATTTGTAATTGCTTATCATCATCAATGTTGCCCACAGACACACACACATATGCACACATACACACAACTAATGGATGATAAGCGAAAAAAAAAATCAGTGAGAGCGAGAGAGGGAGTGTGAGAGACTAGAGCAGCAAAATCTACTCAAGCTAAAGGGGCAACCGCAGCGAATTCGCTCTTTAAAATCACTTTAAATTCAATTTGCATGGCCAGCATATCACACGAAGCGAAACGGAGCAACAAACAGTAAAGTGGTGTGCGGCGGTGTGGTGGAGGGGAAATACTTCGTATGGTAGATATGTATGTACGTGTGTTTGTGTGTGTGTGTGTTGTATGATTACGACTCTGGGTTAGGTAGGTTGCTTGGGCTAAGCTTGTATTGGATTGGGTGTGGGGTGTTCTCCCTCTGTTCTCGCCTCGGCGGCCTCCGCTTCAAATGAAGTTGTCTGTGACGTACGCCGTCTCCTGCGGCTCGATGCCGACCCCTGCAGCGCACCAACGAATGCGCGTCGTCGTCCTACATTTGTGACTTTACGTTGATCGCCCTACCCGCCTCCCTCGACCGTTATAACGTCATTTGCCTTCGCTTCCATTTCTACGTTGCAGACGCGACACTCCGCGCTGTGCTTGTTCCCCCCCTTTTTCTCTTATTTTGTGTGTATGTGTGTGTGTTTTTTTCTTGCTTTTTTGCACTTGTCGTTCGATTGTGTGACATTTTTTATTTAACATTTTTAGACTGCGTTGCCTGCCGTCGCTTGTGCTCCACTTGTGCAATGCATATACCCTGTACTCATTAAAAATGGACAACAGCAAAAAAAGAAATGTGTATAATTAAGTTGTACAAGTGTGTGTACCATATGTATGTATGTATATATCTATGCGTGTGTGTGTATGAACAGGCAGGCCCAGGCAGAGATGGAGATGTCTACATACATATGTACATACATACATGCACGTATGTGTGTGTGTATATGTACATGCAGTATTTTCCTATAAAGAAAAAGCTTTTTCTTTAAATCATCGATGGGGTATCTGCTAGTCGCGAACAATCAACGACTAGAACCTTTTTTTTGTATAAGGATCACATCAATGGCAAGCCAAGGCAAATGATGGATAATTTGTAAATACACAAGTTAATAGCCTTGAACTCGAAATGATAATCAAAACAGCAGAACGCACAATATTATGATTATGGGAAAGGGGAGCGGGGGCAAAGGGAGGGGAAAACAGGCACACGCCATGCCACGCAGGTGAAGCGCTTAATAATATGCCCCAATTTTCCTATGAATTGTTTGCGTGTATGTATGCATGTGTATATATATGTGTGTGTGTATACATAGCATTGTCTCCCTTCCCCCACCACAACAAACGTACAATAATACACAAGAGACAGCAGCATATTTCGCCAGAGCCCATCGAGAAAACGTGCGCAAAACGAAAACACAGATAAGACAAAAAAAAAAAAAAAGAAGCTAACAAGTAGTAAGCAAAGCTTCAGTTGTCCCCTCTCTCTCTCTTTCTTGCCCTGTCTACGTTGCTTCGTCAAGTCAGTTTGCTATTGAAGCAGAGTGGACAATACCGTTTGCTTATCGGTCGCATGCCATGCAAACGCACACAGGCACACATATACACGTGCGCGTACTTGAGTACACACAAACACACGCACACAGACACAGCGTGCGCTCGCTCCCTCCCTCTCACTCTCACTGTGACCGTTGCTTCTTTTGTAGCTACTCAATGTCAACGCGATGGCATCCCAAAAACATTGACAAAAGCTTTATTACTATTAATTGCTGTCAGAGAAGAACTCGAAAGCGCAATCGAGTGTAAGCTCCAAGTGAAGCGCTTTGATGTCGTCACACTGAAGTGAAAAGCAAAGCAAAAGCTTTGTCCGTCCGAACGATCCGCTCGCAAGTGCAATTTGGATTGCTTTGATTTATTCAAAAGATTTTAAAGCTTCTTTTGGGAAGTTGGCGGCTGGCGGCTGGCGGCTGGAAACCATTGCGACCGTGGGTATGGGCTCTCTCAGTTTCGAACGCCCTCTCCCACTCTTCGCACGCTCTCTCCCACTCTCCTTCACTCTCTTGCAGATGAATATTTTATGTAATATGATGGATAAAGCACTTGAGCATGACAGCATAATACGTCGCGCGCGCCCCCCCGCCAACTTTATGCTGTTGGCAACTTTTATTTTGGGGTCACTTGTGCAATGAATGCTGGCGCTGGCGCTGGCACTGGCGCTAGCGCTGCAGTCGCTGTTGCTGCCATTGCCGTTGCCGTTGCATTTAACATGCTTTGGCTGCGACCCTCCGCTGTGCTCTTCGCTCTGCTTTTGGCAAGTTATTTATTTATTTTTTTTTTGGTCAGTGAGCCGCTGCTTTTTGCTGCTTACCCTTTTGCCTGCTGCTTCGCTGTCGTTGCTCCCATTTCGTGGCCTCCGTCCTCTATCTTCGCTTCTTGGCCCAAGCAACATTTCAAGTTAACGGTGCTGCGCGCACAACACATTCAACAGGCAATAATAGCAACAACAACTAAACTAATATACTTTACTCTTTGTTGTTGTTGTTGTTGTTGTTTTCAACTGCTGTACTTCCTAACCCCACGCTCTCTTTGACTCTCTGTGTTACGTTGCGCCGTTATTGTTGTTGTTCGTGCTGCTGCTGCTTCTGTTGTTGTACGCTTTCTGGTTTTGGTTTCTATAAAGCTCTGGAGCGAGCGATTTGTTAACGCTGCTTCTTTAACGTTTCGTTGTATATTTTCTGTGTCGTTTTGTGTTGTTTTAATACCCTTGAAAAATTGATTTGGAAATGTGTGTAACAACGAGGTGGATTGTTATTGGAATAAAGTGAGTTATAGTTGGATAGCTATACGAATGTATATGGATACACACACACACATTCAAACATGTTTATACGTCATAAAAATAGTATTGCAACTGAGCATAATATCTCTTACAGAAAAACTATATTTGTCTAAACGAATATTAACATTAACATATGTATGTATATTGCTATTAATTCAGATGTTTATGTTGAGGTTATCACTAAGTTGTGTTGGTCAACAATTTATGGCCAGTCGTACAAATGTTTTTATGAATTCAGCTGTATGTCAAGCATACCCTGTAGAGTCGGGTAAAAATAAATGAATAAGATTTGCAAAGTACTCCAAAAACTGCTGAGCTTATACTGTATATACATACATACATGAATATTTTATTTTATATAAATATAATCTCTATATGTACATTTTTATGTATGCATATGCCTCATGCACTTAGTTTACAGGGTATTTTTGCGTAGCACACTTTGTCTTCATACGGATTCCTACATACTTTCGCTTTCATTTTTTTCGCGCGCGCCTGCACCTCTGCGCCTACCCGCGCTCACACACTCGCCTGCTCGCCCGCTCACCCTCTCGCTCTCTTTCTCTGCCTTGCACCTTGCCCATGCCATTCTTGTCCGTTATTGAGTGCGTGTGTGTGTGCGAGTGTGTGTGTGCGTTTGTTTTTGTTTCTGTATTTGTATTTGTTGCTCTTTTCTGCTTTAATAGTGAGCATTGACATGCTCAGCTGCGCATTTTAATGCGTCGCTGTTGCTCTGTTACTCTTCTGCCGCTGCTTCTTCGTCTTCTTCGTTATTTGATGGCTTTGTCTTCTTCTACCTTTGCTGCTGCCTTAATTCACATTTGTATTTGTTGTAGCTGTTATTGTTGCTTCTTTCAAACGCTTTGGCATATTGGCTAAAACTGCGCTACGCTAGGTGGGGGCTATATTAGTGGTGTGGGGCAGCGCAGAGGGGCGTGTCGGTCGTTCAGTCAGTCTGTCGCTTGCTTTTATTGAAAGAGAAATTAGCTGAAATTTACTTCGCCACCGGCCGTTGCCCGCCAGCCGCCAGCCGGCAGCTTTTGCGTTTGCGTTAGCCCGTTTTAACTGGCTCCAAGCGGCGCACAGTTGGCCCAGTTAATTAATGTGCGACCCACGGACCAGCATACTGGCCTGCAAAGCTGACATCGATAATACACGCTGACACTTTTGCCTCGATTCCAGTTGTGGGGTATGGGAAGGGGGGGGGGGGGGGGGGGGGAAACTATGGCCGGGACTGGGGACAGTTTATGGCGATGACGACGGCGGAGGTGTGTAGAATATGCGGACATTGGGGTTCTTTTTTCTTACTTAATTTTTGGGCGTTGCGAGAGCTTTTGAAATTAACTAATGATGAGTCATTTGATATGATAACAGCACAGCAAGTGTTTGCATCACAAGTTATCGATAACATTTGCGAAAGCGTGCTAAATGCTGTGTCATACATAAATAACTGGGTGGGGTGCCATAGATAAGTGATTGTTGATAAATAACGGTAACTGTTGCCGTTTGCTGCATAATCATAATCGTTAACATCAAATTTATGATTGTATCATAAACAATATAAATTGATCGATAAATTGTTTATATGCATATAGTGATACAAACTATTGGCCATTGAAGTTATCGATGCTTGTTATCGTTGACTAAATACGCACACACACACACATGAATGCGCGTTTGTGTCCGTCTGATTGTCGCACAGGTTTTTCTTGTATTTACCTTTTATACCGTTTTGCCAATGTCTTTTCACAAAAAAAAAACAAAAACAAAAATAAAAACTACTAACTTTCCCTTACCACTTTCTCTCTCTGTCTCTTTCTGACTTATAGAACCGATAACAACAGCAGCACGGAATTGGCGCGTGAGAACCTCTTCCAGCCCAACATGGACGATGCCAAGCCAATGAACAACAACAACAACAACAGCATCACAAACAACAACAACAACAACAATAAGCCTTACGGTGATGCTAACGGCGCACGCACCATTTGCTCCATTGAGAATCATCAATCGTCGCAGTTGCTGCGTCACGGTGCCACGCCCCCAGCCGCTAACAGCAACACAATGTCCTCTTCCAATTCCACCTCTGCCTCTGCCTCCGCCTCCGCCTCTGCTTCCGTCTCCTCCTCCTCCTCATCGTCCTCGATTATGGCCGCTGCTGCTGCAGCCGCACGCAAGCGCCATCTATCGAACAGCAATCTGGTTAACGATCTGGAGATACTCGACCGTGAGCTGAGCGCGATCAATGCACCAATGCCACTCATAGATCCAGAGATAACCCAGGGCGCCGAGCAGTTGGAGCGGGCAGCGCTGTCGGCATCGAGGAAGCGCATGCGCAGCAACAGCGAGGACGAGAGCGATCGGCTGGTGCGCGAGGCGCTCTCTCAGTTCTATATACCGCCGCAGCGGCTCATCTCGGCCATCGAGGACTGCCCGTTGGATGTTGTGGGGCTCGGCGCCGGCGCCGGCGTCGGCAGCAACAGCGATCAAATTGGCATCTCCGGCAGCAACAGCCATAAGCGCGTCAAGCTGACCACCAGCAGCTGTGTCGGCTGTGGTGGGGTCAGTGCCAGTGGCGTTGGCGTTGGCGTTGGCGGTGGTGTTTGTGGTCCGGCTGATCACATTGAGCTGGTCAACTTCGATATGAATCAGAATCAAAAGGACTTCGAGGTCATCATGGACGCACTGCGTCTGGGCACGCCCACACAGCCGAGCAGCGGCAGCGACTCGTGCGGCCAGGCGGCCATGATGAGCGAATCGGCGAGCGTCTTTCATAATCTGGTTGTCACCTCGCTGGAGACATGAAAGTATCAGTAAGGGATGCTGGATAAACCCCAACCAACAAAAACAACAACAAAAGCAAATGCAGCAGCAAAAACAAAAACAAAAACAAAAACAACAAAAATGAAACATTTTTACAATTAGACAAGACAAAGAGCAAAGAGTTTTTTTTAGGCTTAATATTTAGAATTAGTTATAAGCTAAGATCTAAGCAATTAGCTACTAAGCTAACAACTAAGCCCCAATTTACTGTTAGGCAGCGATAGACAGCGACAACCAGAAGAGAAGAATGAAGATGAAGAAAAAGAAGAAGAAGAACAAGAAGAAAATGTTCGCATAGATTGTAATGGATAACTGAATTTTAGGTTTTTGCTTAGTTTTGCGTTTCGTTTCGGGCAGCGGCAAGTCGGTGTTGCAATTACGACTTGGCCTACAAGAACAAGAACAACAACAATGCAAAGAAGATGATGAAGAACGAATATGGAAAAAAAACACAAATAGTTGTCTCGCAATTTGTACAAAACTTTTGTTTCAATAACATTTTGTGTGGAAACACATAACAAAATCAAAGAATTTGTAGTCAGAAAAGCAAAAAACAAAAAACAACAAACAAAAAAAACAACAAAAAAGAAAAAATACAAAAAAAAAAAAAACAAAACAAAAAATTAATTTGTATATCAAATTTTCAAGTAGCTGAGTGATATACACACATACATATATAAATGAAGACAGTAGGGCGAGGGAGAGAGAAAGAGAGAGAGAGAGAGATAGAGTGATGAAAAACTCTAGGCTAGGGTAAGGCGTCAGTTATTTTTTTAAATTGTATTTTTCTTTTTAAGCATGCTATTAAATGAAGTAAGAACTACAACAAATTCCTTAAGTACAATTGTGCCAGCTCCTAAAAAAAAGGGCTAAAAAAAGAAAACAAAAATTACTTGAGCATTACGATGCGATGCAAAGGCTCAGTTCACATTCCAGAAAAGAAAATCTGAAAGAAAAAAACAAAAAAACAAAAAACAATAATAATATTAATAATGCCAATAATACTCGCCTGAGCCTTAAATCAAATCCTACATGAATTGCAAGTTCCGCCCAAATGGTTCCAAAAAAGGCACAAAATCCCAATTCAGTTTCATTAAAAAAAAAAACAAAAAGAACAGAACTAGTTCCTGCCGCTTTACCCAGGCCACAATTTTCATAGTTTTTTTTTAACGCGCTTTGTTTAAAAACCAAAAAAAAAAAAAAAAAACAAATAGTTGAAAACAAATCAAATAATATATAAATTCCGTTCGCCTAGTCACAGTAAATGAAATAGAAGAGCGAAACAAAGAGAATGAAAAAACTAAAAAAGAAACGAAATTTTTGCTACAGTCTAATATGACCGCCCGCCCACCACAAGGTATTCAAAAAAACATAAACAAAAGTCAACAAAAAATCTCCAAATTATGTTTGCAACTAAACTCAAACTAAACCAAAATTCCAAATAGCCAGTGATTAAAATAAAATAATAAAAAAAATATAGTTTATAAATAAACTGAAAGTTGGTCACACTGTTTGAGTGGCGCGGCGCGAGGTTAGCATAGATAACGGTTTCATTTACCTTTTCTTTTCATTTACACCATTTTTGGCATATTTCTTGAATAGTTTTCGCCACATTTCCTTGTGTTCAAACGAGAGCAACAACAAAAGAAAAGCAAAAAGCAAAAAACAAAAGCAAAAAGCGAAAGCAAAAAGCAAAAACTCAGTGCACAACAGACAAAAGAAAAGTTGAAACTTGGATTATTAAATAGCAATTTAAAAACAAAAATATATACACAAAAAAGTGCAATTAGAATTTTTTTATTCAAATATTGACGCAACAAAGCAACAAAAACAAACAAACCAACAAAAGTGCATTCAAAACAAGCAAGAAAAAGTATAAGTATTGTAACATTTTTTAAACAGCAATTGGGCAAAAACAAAACAACAAACAAACAAAAATATAACAACAAAAAGAATCAATTTTTTTCTTCGAAAAATAAAAATGGCTGTGATAGAAATTTAAGTTTTTTGCTTAAGAGTTAATCGAAAATAAGAATGAAAAACAAAAAAAGAAAATTACAAACACACACAAAACATGATCCATATATATACTAATAAAGAGAGAGAGAGAGAGAGAGCGACATATACATATGCATATGTACTAGCATATAATTATGAATATTAAGGAAGAGAGCATTTAGTATTAGTGTTGCGTTTTCGAAGAGTTGCCTTTGTGAGCGGCTCAGCACTTGGCTGAGCGCCAGCTTAAGAGAGAGAGCGAGCGAGCGAGCGTCTTATGCTCTCTCTTAAGCTCTTGCATTTTGCAACTTTCGCTCGCAGCTTTCATTGATTTTATTACGCATTTTCTCTCGTACAACGTAAGCTTTCGTTTCTCTTTTATATTTTGTTGCAGCGCCAAAAAAGAAAACAAAAACAAACA
Source organism: Drosophila navojoa (assembly GCF_001654015.2). Next base: position 49,373 of record NW_022046193.1, on the reverse strand, counting down.
AACAAACAAAAAAAAAATAATATATTGAAAAACAAGAATTAACAACAAAAATTGTTGCAATTACCAAGTTAATATTAAAATGTAATGAATTATGTTGTTTAATTACTTTGGCGGCGCCTCGTTCCAAAGAATGCGGCGGCAACTCCAGCAGCCCATTTGCTAGACCTAGTTATATACATCTATAATATTGTATATATGTATAAATATATATATAAAATATATATATATATATGAATGCATTATCTACGATTTATTCACATTATTTTCTAGTATTGTTTTAATTCCCAAAAAAAAAAAAAAAACAAAAAAAAAAACGAAAAAAAATTTGGAATGACGGAAATGCAACCGTTTAGTCCTAAGTAAACCCCCTCCCCCATATTGTTAAAATCTGACATACACAAAAACAAATAAGCTTAAGTTTGTATGGAAAACTGTTTATTTCTTAATTGTATTATTAAATACTATTACTATTACCATTATTATTATTATTATTATTATCTTTTTTTTTTTTGAGTTTAACTAGACAAATTTTAGACGTACGTAAGACTCTATATGTATTATTTCCATTTTAGTTAATATTTCGTATGATATAAAAATAAATTATATATCAATATATATATATACATATATATCATATGTATATATGTATATATAATTACATACATAGAAAACGAATTTGTTTTTATTTGCATTTTTCTTTTGTTTATATTCGTTTTCAAGAAATCTTGTTGCTTCACAGCTCGAGTCGGAAACAGTAGACGATTTATAGTTAGAAGTGCTGTTTGCAATCGATTAATCGATTTGATTGCAATTTCTATGTGGAAGATATCGCTACAAGGTCCAATATAAATGACATTCTTAAGCAAACTATGAACATAATGCCTATTGCTCCATATATTTCGATTAATTTGGTCTTCTGAATTGTAGAAGCAGTTATCAAGCAATCGGTTATCGATTTTTCGTAAATGTTTATGCTTTCAGCTATCGATTGTCGATAAATATGCATACCCTATGCAAATGCTATTAAGCAGTCTAGTTTGACGCTTAGCTTAGTCAATCTATAATGCCAAATTCGTTATCGATTAATCGATTATGCATAGAGCTGGACTACAATTAAGCTGGTATTATTTAATTCTCTGATTTGTTCATGAACTACGGCTATATAAGCATCTAAATGCGATATATTCCAATCGATCTATCGATATATCTTTCCAGCTCAGCTTTAATCTTTTTTCAGTGGAAATTTTCCAACTAGATACATAAATATGTATGTAGATATTTTCAGAGCCTAACCAACTCCATAGGTGCACGCGGCAGCAGCGCTCGGCCTCGGGCAACCTTGTGCGCCAGCTACACTACACCATGAGATCATCCAAATTGGTTAAGATATATAAACTCTTAGTTTTTGGTTATTTTGTTTTGCTTTTATTTTATTTGATTTTATTTTGGGCGATTTGCTTAGCTGAACTTTTGCTGCGACCCAGCTCAGGGTCATGCCACAATTTGGGGGTCACCAAAGACAACGACAACAAAATGGCTATAAACAAATAGATCTGCCAAGCGACCGAGCGAGCGAGACAGAGAGGGAGATAGATGTAGAGGAAGAGGGCGAGAGAGAGAGTCAGAGGTAGAGTAACTGTTCCGTTGACTGCATTTCGCTATTTTGAATGACAAATTTGAAAATTCAGAGCTCAACTAAATTATTTGGTGAATAGCTGCCGTATAGGGAGGGTTCATGGGCTTGGCGTATCGCTGATTTGTGGCCAATGGCGCAGGCGTTCAACGACTCGATGAGCTTGAACCCATTACCAACCAAAATTACGAGCAAAATAAACAAAGAAAACAAAAATATAAATAAATCTTGTTTTCAGTTTTTGGGACAGAGCCTATGCAAAGGTTGAGGCTGAGGTTTATGCTTGGATTGATTTATCTGTTGTTATTAAACATCTATCCCTATCTCTCTGGTCTCATTATCTACTGCCTCTGTCTCTTTCTCCCACTTTCACTTTCATTACCATTTGCAATAGTACAAATTCGACTACAGGGTATCCATAAGTGCAGCACTCTCTAAATGCATCTGGTTTCGGGCTCGAGCTTTAGCTAAGGCAGGTCTACCAATATCATGAACAGCTTCATTAAGGAAAAGTGATAAACTTCCACAAAAGATTCTTCCTGATTTGTTTTCCTTTTTTTTTTTTCATATTTTTATATATATAGTTTACACACACACACACACATACATATACATATATACTATAAATAATACCTCTTAATCTATGGACCAGTTTTTTGACCTATTCTCCGCGTAGAGTTACTTGAGTTATGTATGTATATGAAGTAGAAACGTACAATGATCGAAAGAGATAAGATATAAAAAGAACGACCTATCGATCAATGCCAATCGATAAACGCTAAACGATCAATTCAAAGAAAGGCGCAATTGAAGAAAAGTTTTCAAATTTTTTATTCATTGTTAATTCTGAAAATAATATTATTTGTATTAAATATTCGCTTGCATAGTCATATATACATACATACACACACATATATATATTTGTGTATATACATACATACACACACATACATAACGATCGATATTTAAGAATACATAAGTGCTTTTTAATGAAATATATAGACCGCAAACAAAAGGAGAATAATGAACAAAAACAACAACAAACCAAAATGAAATTAGTCATAAACAAAAACTTTGTAAAACAAAACCAAAAAATAAAAAATATATATATATATACATACATATATTAAATTAAATTAAGTTTAAATAAAAATGGAAATGAAACAAAAACACAACACAAATAAAGACATATATATGTAAATATATATACATGCATATGCAATAACTATATATACAACATACATATATACACCCAATACATACATATATACACAAATATATATACATATGTATATATATATACATACATATATAGAATTGTACGATTTATTATGAGTTGCTTTTTAGTGTGATAATTCTTAGTAAAACGACATGAAAACATTTGCAAAAATAAAATTGATAAGTAAACAACAACAAACAAGAAGAAGAACAACTAAATTTTTCTTTTAGCACCCACAGATTTTTTGAACGTGATTTTACAGATGGTAAATTTCCAAGGAACAGGTGAGATTATTTCGCATAAATTCGAGGAAGGAAAATCCATATTTGAATAAAGCAAATTATAGGAAAAGGAGTTTTGGTTTCATGTGTGCGTAAGTATATGTATATATACCCATATATGTATGTACAAGTGTATGTATATAAATATGCATATTGAGTAAACGCTCATTGTGGGTCGAGGAGAAGGAATCAGGGGATTCACAAAAATTTTCCTCGCAAGATATTACGGCTTCGCTGGTTCATTTTGCCTCCTTCCAGATTCCTAGCAGAGGTAAGTGTCCAATGGGTAATAAAGTGATCGTAGATAAATAAATATACATACATATATTTTTCATATATTTTAGAGAAAGTATTTTGAAAATACTTATTAAATAGATTCATAACCATATATGGAACACAAGTTTAGCTATAAAATCACATTTATAGACTTAAGAGTACGATGGGGTGAGGATAGTCTGAGCAGTCTCCGATCTTAAAGTAATAGTTCACATACAGATACATAATAATATTGATATTCATTTAAGGAAACTACTCAAGCTATCCTCGCGCCATATCGATGGGTTTACAGTTGCTTTGCATCTGCGTTTAGATTAGATAAACGAAATTAAACATAATTCCGTAGTTTGGTTGCGCGTCTACCTGGGGATAGATAAATCTGTGATAACTGTTTTAGCTCGATCTCATTGTGATGATACTCACGAAAACTTTGGAGCACTCGCCTTGTCGCGCAGTCCCCGATCGGCTTCGTAGATGATGCGATTGAACTTAAATTGGATGGTATTGCGTGTGTGCGGTGGATACTGCTTTAGCTTGCACTCCAGATATTTCACATAGAGCGTCACATCTTCGTTGTCCACATTCCCCGGCTGATCCGAGGGACGCTCAATCTCTGGCTGCGCTGGGGGACTTTCGTTCTCTGGCTGCTCATCTATTTCGTTCTCTTTCAACTCAGTCTTCAGCTGTACGAAACCATCATGCATCACCGGCAAAGTAATACTGATGGCCTCCTGCTGCTCCTCTATATTCGTCTTTTTCTTCTTCTCCTCCTTCTCCTGCTGCTGTTGCTGCTGCTGCTGCTGTTGCTGCTGCTGCTGCTGCTGCTGCTGATGCTGCTGCTGCTGCTGCTGCTGCTGCTGCTGCTGCTGCTGCTGCTGCTGTTCGTGGGGAGGAACACGACAGGTCGCCTCGAATTCAGTGCGAAATTCATGGAATGCCGATTGATATCGACGTTGCGTTAATTCGGCTGATATAAATTCCTGTTCGCTGTCGTAGGTCTCGGTTTCAATGGAATTGTTGCTACCTTCGGAATGATCGAAAGTGTTTGGTTTTTTAATCAACTGAAAAAAAAAAAAAGACGAATCACAACAATTGTAAAATTATTCGTATTTTTCTTTATGTTTTTACATATATGTATATACTGAATTTGTTTATACATTAGATTGTAAGAGATTAATTAAAATAAAAGCTACGTTGCCCTCTTACGGGGTCGCATTGCTGTCACATTTGATGTGAGGTACAAAATAAAACATGATTTACGCTGTCATGGAACCAGAGACTGCTCGCATGCTAGCCGAGTGTCTTATCAGAAAATCACTCGCGCTCGCCTTAACGTAAGACAAGAGCGTAACAGAAAAGTAGAGAAAGAGAGAGAGAGCTAAGCCGTAAGTGAGAACTTTTCTGCTTTTGTTTTGAGCAAGAAATAAATAAACAAATACATACATACATATATGTATTCAACAGCAAATGCAATGAATACCTACAATATATCAAAGAGCTTCTTGCAATGCAATAAGAGTGCGTCCATACTTACATATATGTACATATGTATGCACATACATATGTATGTATCTTGCACACATTTCATACTTTTCTTATTTGCATATGTACATACCTATGTACGTATGTATGTACGTAAATATACCAGTGTGCGTGCTATATTTTCTAGTCAACACACGCATTCAATTAACAGAAGAAGCTTATTTAGCAGACCAACATACACACATACATACATATGTACATATATCGATAGTTATGTGCTTAAAATCAATACCGGACACAAGTATCGTTCTTTTGAGCATAAGCATTCACTAAAATTAACCATAATGAGCACTTTGCAGCAAATTGACATACTTGACCATTTACATGCATACATAGGCAATGAAAATGGCTTTGACGCTCTCTCAAACACGCACGTACTTTAAGTACGATCGTTACGAGTTTTTATTCGCGCTCTTTCGTTTGCCGTGCTCGCTTCCAGCGAGCTAGCCTCTCGCACTTAGCGCCCTTTTGTTTTGTCTTACGTTCGCGTAACCCATACACATGCATGTATCTACATAGGTAAATGCCAGCTAAAAATGTGTCAAAACGGATTATTTGTGTGAACATTTTGTAGTTTCTGTTATGATTCCTTTTCTATGTGACTTTAAAGACAAAATTATATCTGTTTGTTTGAGTGTGTGTGTTTACGACTTACCTTCGGCTGTATAAACGACATATGAATGGCCCACCAGCGAGGATTAGTAACACCCTTGCGATACTGTGATCTGTAAACGGCAATTAGCGAATTCATTTTTCTCTTAACATCGTGTATGGGCAACTGCATAGTATCCGCCATCTCTTTCCAAGCATCGTTTCTCTCATTGCGATGCAGGAAATCACGATTTTCTGGATTCCACAGAATATTCTGCGCCTTATACGCCCTGATCAGCTTCACGGTAAGAAATTCATCCCACACAATCTGCGTCTTTGGATGTGATTGTGTGTTGTTCATCTTGACAGTAATCAAATTAAAAATAATAATTATTCTTTTCTTATTGTTGTTGGTGCTAAAATTTACGACAGAAGCAACAGTCAGGAGCAACAGCTAAAGCAACAGCAACAGCTAAAGCAACAGCAACAGCAGCCGCAGCAACACCAACACAAACCACACAGCTTAACTGGAGAATATCAACTGTAAAAGCAACTCGCAAACTCAACAGGGATGTTTATGGATGCCTATCGTCGTCTGAGAGAATACGCATAGCACGAGCAGAATAGCGGTAGATAATGAGAAAATGAACGAGCGACCGAGAGCGAGACCGTTGAGTAAACTCTTCGCTATAACATAAACCAAAGAGTGTGGCCGAAACCAGACGATTTGTTGCATGTATGTATGTATGTATGTATGTAGCTTTAACCGCAAAGTGAGTGAACAAGTGATAGAGAAAGAGTGGTGAGGCGCGAGTGCATGCAAGGAGTGCACAAAATCTGTTGCGAATATGCTATGAAATTTATATAAAAAAATATAAATAAATTTGATGTATTAAAGTAGAATTGCATTATTTATCCACAGGCAGAATGAACATTAAATGTGAATGTTTGTCATAATTTTTTTTATTTATCGAACGGTCAACTTTGAGGCCTAATATGCTGCGCCTTGACTGCACGGGGCAGGAGTAAAGACGCTTTTGCAGCTTAATAAATAGTTGGACGGACAAGGTGGTGCTGGAATTGAAGATCCGCCATGGCCACCTGATGCTTGTCCATAGCCTGTATTATGCACGGATGCCAACACGGGAGAATTGTACATACGTGCAGAGTAGGCAGAAGCCGTTGATGATGTATATGCGGCAGGTGGAGGAGGTTTCGGCGCTACATATCCGACTGCGGGTGGTGCTGAGTAGCTCGGAGATGCAGGCCTAGAATGAGCAGAAGGACTTGAATAGCTTGATGCACCGGACGCTGAATACACGTGAGCCTTTGGTGCTGAATAACTTGGAGCGGCGGGTGCTGAGTAGCTGGGTACAACAGGTGCTGAATATACAGGTGCCTTGGGCGCTGAATAGCTTGGAGCTGCATAAGAAGGACCCTTTGGGGCAGAATAAGTGGGAGCAGCTGGAGCAGAATAACTTTGAGCGGCTGGTGCTGAATAGCTTTGAACTGAATAAATAGGAGCCTTTGATGCGGAATAACTAGGAGGCCTGGGCGCGGAATAACTTTTAGCGGCTGGTGCTGAATAGCTCGGAGCGGCTGGTGCAGCATAACTTGGAGCGGCTGGAGCTGAGTAGCTTGGAGCAGCGGGTGCAGAATTACTTGAAGCGGCTGGTGCTGAATAACTTGGAGCCTTGGGTGCCGAGTAACTTTGAGCGGCGGGTGCTGAGTAGCTTGGAGCGGCTGGTGCTGAGTAGCTTGGAGCGGCTGGTGCTGAATAACTTGGACCGGCTGGGGCTGAGTAGCTTGGAGCGGCTGGTGTTGAATAACTTAGACCTGCTGGGGCTGAATAGCTTGGAGCGGCTGGTGCTGAATAGCTTGGTGC
>NW_022046193.1:26427-41846 GCF_001654015.2 Drosophila navojoa | reverse complement strand
TTAGACCTGCTGGGGCTGAATAGCTTGGAGCGGCTGGTGCTGAATAGCTTGGTGCAGCTGGTGCTGCATAACTTGGAGCCTTGGGTGCCGAGTAACTTGGAGCGGCTGGTGCCGAGTAACTTGGAGCGGCTGGTGCTGAATAGCTTGGAGCGGCTGGTGCCGAGTAACTTGGAGCGGCTGGTGCTGAATAGCTTGGTGCAGCTGGTGCAGCATAGCTTGGAGCCTTGGGTGCCGAGTAACTTGGACCGGCTGGTGCTGAATAGCTTGGAACAGGTGGATAACTTGGAGCAGATGGTGCCGAGTAGCTTTGAGCAGCAGGTGCTGCATTGCTTGCAGCGGCTGGTGCTGAGTAGCTTGAAGCGGCGGGTGCAGAATAACCTTGACGGGCTGGTGCTGAATAAGTTGGAGCAGCCGGTGCAGAATAACTTTGGGCAGCTGGCGCAGAATAGCTCTGAGCAGCAGGCGCTGAATTTGATTGATAGCTTGATCCCGAGCTGTATATAACTGGTGGCCCGTAGGCCTGCTGCGGAATGCCCTGGGATGAGCGCGAGAAGCGTTCGTCTATGCTATTCTCCGGGATGTTGAAGTCCTCCACTTGCTCATTGCTAGCCGCCAGGTGGTCTGATGTAGCCCCTGCCACAAGGCAGATAATGGCCCAAAACGTTAATAGATGCGATCCATACATGATCGTCGCTGTCGATTTGCTAGTTATGATCGACTCAATACGGTTGGCATATTCTTTTATGAGCTCGGAACATCCAAATCAGCAAAAAACCAAAAGACATTACGCAAGGCAAATTGCTATTATTCTGATCCATTTAGCTTGAGGCAAATGCACAACAGTCATTTTATGACTTCTACCTAACTTACATATACATACATATACTGATGTACAAATATGTATGTATGTATGTGTATTCAAATTTATATACCCACATACATACCTATAAACTTTAATTGGTTGTGTATCAGACGCGCAGATACACTTAACTGGAATTGATTAAAGGGAAAAGGTATTGCATTACCATAAGCTAGAAAACCATGACATCAATATATGTATATATATATATATATCTATATATACATCATGTTATAATTGATCAACTTGTATCTTGTGTCTTTTGTAGAGTGTATGGTAAGAATCTATTTTAGCATTTGTCAGCAACTAAAGGTGAGTTATGTGGGTCGCATAATTGTAATGATTGCAAAATTCGCTGATTTAACCGATATATCTGGTATGTAGCATGTTAAATAAATATGCTAACTGTAGATAAAAAGAATGAAGTGTCTTGAAAAAAATGTATATACATATATGTAATTGTAAATTCACTTACGGCGGGAAATTTAAGAACAACTAAATCGAATTAAGCTTTGTCAATGTTATTTAACATTTGTGCGCAATGTTAAAGAGCGCCATCTGTCGGGTTTCACTCCATACTACAAATCAGCTGTCCACATACGTATATCGACAATTTGTATTGAATTATCGAAGTCTGACGTTCACTTCCAAATCAACACGTCAACGATTTCTTCTTCTTCAAAGTTAGCCCCTTAACACCTGAATGTCGGCGGCTAGCGACATTTTTTATTAATTGGCAAGCATTTGTTGAAATAAAACGTTAACCACGGATCACCTATACTCAATCATTTTCGCTGCAGGCGTTTGCCGCAATCAAAGAATAATCAAATAGAAAATCAAAACGTAAGTGCAAGGGGTGGATTTAACAGCTGCTGTCGCTGCTGCTTGCGTTGGCACAAAAAAGAAAAAAAAGGGGAACGAAAATTGAATTGTGCTTCAAATAAGACAAAAGAGGTCATTGCTCCTGTGCCCAACTGACATTAATATATATTTTTAATATATAAGTATCTGTTCTTTCTCTTTTGTATACAGTGAGTCTGCATTATAATGGCCAATCAAAGATTGAGCTCGTCAACAGCCGGCGGCTGCCTTTCGCTCTCAATGCTGTTCGCCTGTCTGTGCATCATGGTATCTCAACTGACCGGCAGCAATGGGGCCGCCGTGATGTCTGTCGATCTCGGCAGCGAGTGGATGAAAGTGGGCGTCGTGTCGCCGGGCGTGCCAATGGAGATCGCTTTGAATCGCGAGTCCAAGCGTAAAACACCGGCCATCATCGCTTTCCGCGATAATACGCGCACCATTGGCGAGGACGCTCAAACGATTGGAATACGCGATCCATCGGCCGCCTATGGGTATCTATTGGATTTGCTGGGCAAAACCATTGATAATCCCATTGTTGATCTGTACAGGTGAGTTGTATATTTACATTTCTCTCTCCCCGTCTCTTTTACACACACAATCTCTCGATGCCGCGTTGTGTCCGAGCATGTGTGGGCCACGTCATGTTAGCAAACTGTAAACGTTTTAAGCTAACAGCTGCTATCGCGCAAATTTTTAAAAATAAATGCTCAAAACTAACATAGAAATGTGGCGATAAGTAATTGGCGGAAAATCGTTATAAATAAGAAATTCGAAATTTCTATAGTAATTTCTCGAAAGTTATTTACATTCGCCAGCTGCGAACAAGAAATAGAGGCGTAAAACAGCTGTACGAAGTGTTAAAACATCTTTTTACTTATAAATAAAAAAAAATATTTGTTTATTTATTCATTGGTCGTTACAGTTAATATAAAATTAAATTTACGCACTGGCTACTGAGGCTTTTTTTTTTTTTTTTTTTTTTTTTTTTTTTTTTTTTAATTTTATATACAGTTAAGGCTATTTTAAAACAGAAATTAAAGAGATATAGCTGTAGGTTAGCTATGGCATGCCTTTCCAGTCCTTTTCTAAGAACTTTGCTTATTTACAGAAAACGCTTTCCATACTATACCATCGTGGGCGACAAGGAGCGCAATACAGTGGTGTTCAAGAAGAGCGACACCGAGGAGTTCAGCGTGGAGGAGCTGGTTGCCCAACTGCTGGTCAAGGCCAAGGAATACGCACAAGAATCGACACAGCAAACGATCACCGAATGTGTGCTAACCGTGCCCGGATACTTTGGCCAGGCCGAGCGAGAGGCTTTGCTGGTTGCTGCCCAATTGGCCAATTTGAAGGTGCTGCAGCTGATCAACGATTATGCGGCCGTAGCGCTCAACTATGGCGTGTTCCATCGTGGAGAGATCAATGAGACGGCACAATATTTCCTGTTCTATGATATGGGCGCCTACAAGACATCCGCTGCGGTGGTCAGCTATCAGTTGGTCAAAGATAAGCAGACCAAGGAGGTTAATCCGGTGGTCCAGGTGCTGGGCGTTGGCTATGATCGATCGCTTGGCGGCCTGGAGATACAGCTGCGCTTGCGCGACTATTTGGCCCAGGAGTTCAATGCCCTGAAGAAGACCAAGACCGATGTCACGCAGAGTCCACGGGCGCTGGCTAAACTGTTCAAGGAGGCGGGTCGCGTGAAGAATGTGCTGTCAGCCAACACAGAACATTATGCGCAGATTGAGAATCTGCTGGAGGATCATGACTTTAAGCTGGTAGTATCGCGCGAGAAGCTAGAAGAGCTCTGCGCTGACCTGTGGCCACGCACCACTAAACCATTGGAGGATGCTCTCGCCACCTCGAACCTGTCGCTGGATGTGATCAATCAGGTGATACTCTTTGGCGGCGGCACGCGTGTGCCACGTGTGCAGGAGACAATCAAGCAGCTGATCAAACAGGAGCTGGGCAAGAATCTGAATGCTGATGAATCGGCCACCATGGGTGCCGTCTACAAGGCCGCCGATCTGTCCACTGGCTTTAAGGTGAAGAAGTTCATCGTTAAGGATGCAGTGATCTTCCCCCTGCAAGTGGCCTTTGAGCGTGATCCAGGCGATGGTGCAGCCGTGAAGCAAGTGAAGCGTGTCCTCTTCGCCCTGATGAATCCGTATCCGCAGAAGAAGGTAATCACCTTTAACAAGCACACGGATGACTTTGAGTTCTATGTGAACTATGGGGATTTGGATCGCTACAGTGCGGAGGATATTGCTGCTCTTGGAAGCCTCAATATCACTCGCGTTGAACTGAAGAAGGTCAAGGATCTGCTGGAGAAGTCGAAGAAGGATCAGGTAGACAATAAGGGCATCAAGGCGTACTTCTATATGGATGATTCTGGCATTTTCCGTTGCACGGGCGTCGAGTACGTTTATGAGAAACAAAAGGTTGACGAGGAGCAGGACGAGGATAGCACATTGGCCAAGCTAGGCAGCACCATCAGCAAACTCTTCACCAAGGAGGCTGAGAAAGCTGAGGGCAACGAAACCCCAACGTCCAATGACCAAGAATCCGGCGAGGAGCCAGCCGAACCCAAGCCTGAGGATGACACTAAGAAGGCCGGAAATGTCAACGACTCGGCTACCACCAAAACTGCAGATGAGAACAAGGCGGAGGCCAAGAATGAAACCATCAAACTGGTCACCATCAAGGCACCCGTGACCCACAAGACAGAGATTAGATTTACCCAGCCTTTAAGTGGCAGCGGTTACAACGACGCCTTGGCCAAGCTGCAGGCTATCAACAAAAAAGAGGAGGAGCGCGTTCGGTTAGAGTCCACATTCAATGCACTCGAATCGCATATCATCGAGGTCCAGCAGAAGCTGGATGAAAAGCCTTATGCGGAGTGTGCCACGGACGCGGAGAAGGAGGAGTTGTTGGCCGAGTGCAGCAAGCTGTCCGAGTGGCTGTACGAGGATGAGGAGAATCGTACGCCCGAAGTCTATGAGGAGAAGTTGAAGCAGCTGAAAAAGCTATCAAGTGTATTCCTCGGTCGTCACTGGGAGCACGAGGAGCGTCCCGATGCGATCAAGTCCTTCAAGGGCATGCTCGAAAGCGCTGAAAAGTTCCTTGTGACGGCACGTAACCTCACCAAGGACACAAATCCCGAGATGGATGTCTTCACCCAGGTGGAGATCGATACACTCGTCAAAGTGATCACAGAGTCAAGCACCTGGCTGAAGACCGAAGTCGCCGCACAGAAGAAGCTCAGCCGAAATGCAGATGTACGGCTAACCGTCCAGGATATGATGAAAAAGATGGCCACGCTGGATCGCGAGGTTCAGTATATGGCCAACAAGATGAAGATTTGGAAACCTAAGGCGAAGGTCGATAAGAAGCCTAAGGAGCCTGCACCTGTTGAAGAGACAGTTGAAGACAGTGGCAGCGGTAGCGGCGACAACACCGACTTTAAAACCGAAGGAGCAGCCAATGACAAAGCTGAGCAGCCAAAGGATCAGAAGGAGGAGGAGCAGGTAACACCCACTCCCACAGGCGACGCTAATACACCTCACAGCGAACTCTAAAGCAAGACTGCATGAAGTGAACAGGAAGAGAACTTGAGAGATAAACCGAGAGAGAGAGAGAGAGAGAGAGAGAGAGGGAGAGCGTGAAGAAGAGAACGCAGTATAAATTCATAATGCGAAAACAGTAACAGGAACGGGGGAAAGTTGTGCGCTTAATGCGTTGGGCTTGACCAGAGGGGAATGGGGAAATAACGGATTAGGGGGACAATTCGTTAGGACCTTTGACGTAGTAAAGCGGAAGTGGAGGGGGCATACGTTGGCTTACGGGTGGGCGGCTCTGGTGTGTAGCCCAATGCATTTTTCGTACAAAATTAGAGAAAAGAATAGATGAAAAAAAAGAGCGTTCAAATTTTTTTTTCATCTTAAATTATTTCGTTCGAACTAGCTAATGGCGGGGTTAAATTATGCTACTTTAAAATTAAATCTATTACTAAAGAAATTTAATGAAGTGTAAAAATTCAATTTTCATTCCGTCGTGCTTTAAGTTCATCATTCTATAAATGCCTGGATATATTATCTAATTAAATAAATACAAAAACACACAAAAAGACTTGAAGTACTCAACTCCCTTTCACACAACATTTATCCAAATTCATGTGCGCCCAGTATCTAAAAATATATAAATAAAAAGTAATATAAAAATAAACACTTTAATTGATGCAGTATTAATTAAAGTTAAAATAACGTAAAGCAAGCTCAAAAATATAAAACAAATAATAATAATAATTAAAAAGAAGTATATTCTAATAAAGTAGTTGTAACTTTTTGTTAACAGAAGTCGAATTTAATAAAATTTTGTTTGAATTTTTGGCCTAACGCCTATGTTATGTACATACATATGTATGAAATATATGTATGAAAAATGTCCATGAAATGCCACCAGCTGATGCTGATGTACCAAATTCCAATGGCCAATATCGATAGCAATTGGTAATAAAGCAACAATGCATTTAGGTAAACATCGATATTTTTAAAAGTTGCGATGTCTCTCGAAATTGCGTCTTCAGAACAATTTCAGTATACTAAATTGCATTAGAAATTCGCTTTATGGGTTTATTTTAATACTTATTATTAGTTTTCTCGAAAAGATCGTATGTAAAATGCGGAATTTTTCCGTATTTTGAACACATTGATGTTTTAATTGCTAAAACGAATCTGGTCACACTTTTAAGCAAGAAATATCGTCAGACGTTCGCGGAAGACGATGTACATAGATTATAACTCCGGAGACATATACACGCCTACGTGATTGCTAAGTTTCGGGAGCATATTGTAGTTAAAGCCATTCAATTCTAGTTTTAAAAAAAAAGTAGTACATGTCTCATATTAAGTGATAGAACTTATAAGACTCTCACAAACTGGACTACAAAACAAGGAGAATAATAACAAATAAAAAAGCTATTCACGTTTATACAAATACATATACAATAACTGCGACACATCAAAAGCCATTTGCCACAAAAAATATGGCGAAGGCGAATTAGTGCAATCGTGCAAAACTTTAAAATACATGCATATATACATAGTTGCAATACGGTATTTTACAGAGGTAATTGTACCTGGCTATTAATATATGAATGTGCATCCATATCGTACCATACATCCATACGAATGTATAGATGAATGTGTTGTAAGATTTCCTGTAATGTTTGGCAGTGTGCTAAGAAAACATGTGTATGCATGTACATAACTATACGTACATACATATGTATTTATTGTACTTGCCAATTGATTTTGTAAAAAAAAATTATTTATTTGAAAACAAGAACTAGTTGGCCATTTCGATAGTACAACAATGTAAATTTGCCTAAATAGTGATGAATACATTTGCTGCAGATGGGGATAGGAAGAAACCGATAGCTAATTTGTTCGTTTTTACATTCAACGTTTACATTTGACTTGCATATGTACATATATACATATGTAATTTCATTCACACACATATTAATGTATGTGTGTTTGTGTATATATATATGTGTGTGTGAGTGTGATAGTGCAGAGTGCGAATTTCCTTTCGATAGCAACGTAAGCGCACCGATAACTTCTTTCGATTGTCATTGTTGCTCTGCTGACTGATTCTGCTGCGGCTGCTTTCGGCACATACATACATACATAATTATGTTTGTGTGTGTGAGTCGCTTGCACGGCGACGGCGCCTGTCTGGCGAAAGTGATTTTTCAGTAAAATTTCGCAGCTTCAAGTCGACGGACGGAGTGGAGTGCAATGCAGCAGGTCGATCGGTCCGGTGGAGCCAAATTGACGATGTCGTAAAGGTGCCAAGCGGGCGTGCGAACGACTCCGTTGCTTTTTATTATTGTGTACGTGTGCGCGTATGTGCTCGTGTGCTGTGCCCTGTGCCTATGTTTATTTATTGTTGGCTTTTCAATTTTCATTCCACTTGCCCATATTGTTATTATTTATTTATATAAACTATTTTCACTTTGTGCATTTAGAACTTAATTTGAACGGGTTCATTGCGTACGTGAGTCTGTGTACTGTCTGCGTGTGTGCGTTTGTATAAATGTGGTGGGTCTCTGTGTGTGTGTTTGGTATACGCAAACAAAGGAGCTCTACGTTTTCACCTCCTCTTACTCTTTTCTCTGTTTTCAATGTATAAAAAGAAGGATAAGGTAGATTGAATAAAACAAAGTGCAGCAGCATAGCGGCGACAGCGACAGTTACAGCCACAGCAGCAAGGCAACAGTAAAGTCAATTAGTTGCATTAGTGCTTGCATGCATACGTCTTAATGTGCATAAGTGCGTGTCTGCACAATAGAAAACATTAAAAATTATTGTAGTCCATTGCCGCTTCGTTGATATGCTCCAATGTACATGTCAACATTTATGTATATGTTTTTAAATTAACATGTGTGTGCAAGTGTGCGTGTATTTGTGCGGTTTTACATTGAACTGTCTTCAGCCCGTCAGTCCAGCAGCTGGGCAGGCAAAGCCGAATTTGAGCGCTCTCCTCGCGCTCTCTGTTTCTCTCTCTCTCCCTCTCTTACAGCTGCCCATATTCCGCATGAGAGTAAGCTTGAAGCCGTGCACAGTAGCGCCAGAGGCGCCAAAAAATGAAAGCATCGCATTTGAATTGTTATCGCACACAGGCATTGGCATATGTGTTGGTATACTGAGACTTTGGCATGGAGAAAATCACTTTCATTCTACTATGCGCTGTCGCAGCTGTTCTGCACTGCAGAATTTACAGGCTTCTTTTTTTTTTTTTTGCACCCGCTTACGTAGAGAGGCGATTGGCTCAAATTTAAACTGTAAACGAAACACTTTGGACTCTCCATTTTGATTCCTGATCGAGTGCAAATAATTATAAAATAAAAGAAATGAACAATTACATGAATGCAAAATGTGTTAGGTCAAGTATTCAAATTAAATGAAGTGAAGTGGAAGGAAGCAAACAAAATTGATTTGACAAACAAAGCTTAAAATTTTCTCAATCTTTTATCGTATTTGTGTGCATGTATGTATATACATATATGTATATATATATATATAAATGAATTTATGTGTATTTATAAGCTGACGTAGCAAGCTAGACACAAAGTAGCAATCATGGTAAAAGTTTTGTTTAGTTTTTATTATTACTATTATGTATCGCAGTTTGTCTTTGCAAGTAGAAGTAGAAGTAAAGTTTTTTTTATTATTTTATTTTGGCGTGAGTGCTTTAGTGTGATTTAATTATTGTAATGATTGCAAGTGAAACACGTGCTCATAATGTTGTTTCTGAATACGCAGAGTGCAGAAGCCGTAAATCAAGGACCCCCAACAGAAAGCAATAGAGGAGGACATTGCTGAAAGTCAACGAAACGACGCCACAAAGTGAAAGACCGCAAGGAGTGGGAGTGGGAGAGGGAGACGAAGAGCGAGAGCGAAAGCGTCGCGTCAAAAGTTGAGCGCATGCTGTGTAGGGGGCGGCGCAGAAGACGAGTCAAGTGAAGTGCAAGAAGCAACAACAAAATTACAATAATATTAATAAAAACAATAACAAACCAGGTAACAATAAAAAGAAAAAAAAAAAAATAAAATAACACCAATACTAGCATCAAATATATGTAAAGCGAACGCGTGCGTGGGTAGCCGATGCCAATAACGAATATGTTGATAAATTTGCCTTACCCTGCTGATGCTGCTGTTTCACTAACAGTATAATATCAACTACCTCCAACAAAATTAATGAAAATAGGACTCCAACAGAGGGATAAAAGAGAGAGCGATAACAGCAGCCTTGCTAGCTTTAAACAATACAAAAAAAATAGCATTTTACAGCTAGACACGAGCGCCACCTATCGTCGACCGTACGCACAATATGACAGAGAGAAAGAGAGTCTGAGCAAAGGGACCCAAAACGTCACAAAAGCAAAAAATATAACTAAAAGAAGTAAATACAAAACAACAAATTACGAAGTACATGAGAAGAAAATTATATTAAAAATAAAAACAAAGTGCATCTAGACATTCAGCTCAGACGCTTGCATTGTATAAGTGCATGTGTATCTCCGCGTGTGTGTTCGTTACCGTGCCAGCGTTTATGTTGAAGTAGTGGTAGTTTGTGGTGCTGTTATCTGCTCCCCTACTACACAGCCACCCACATACATACACACAAACACACACACACACACACGCACACGGCAACTCGGGCTCCGGTGGGAGGCGAATCCGTGACTGACTGGCTGTCACGTTGCCTTGCCCGCCAATATGGCGTGCCTTAACACACTGAAGCAAGAAATCAAAACACTGGAGAAAATCTTTCCGAAGAACCACGACCGCTTTCAGATACTCAATTCCAGCGTAGATGAGCTCCTCTGCAGATTCATCGATAAGAATGGCAAGCGCTACGACATACATGCAAACATAACGGTAAGTAAAACTATATATGTATGTAAATATTTATCAAGAAATGCGCAGTTAAAGTAATCATAATGTGCACATAGCGACAATGTACATATATTAGATACATATATCAAGTAAATACGATTGCTACTTGATTAATTGACACGCATATCTTCAATTTGTTCTCATGCGGTGTCCAATGTAAGCTTTATTTGATCCCCAATACAGTTGTTGCCAGGCACAAATCAGCAAATGCTTTCTATTACAGTCTGTTTGTGTGAAAATTCGTATAAAAGTAATTACAAATTAAACATGATTCTAATTACAAATAAACATCTATGAAAATTGTAAACACTGATCAAATGGCTTCACAGCTCAATCAAATTGACGAAGGTCACCTTGCTCTTCTTTCCTTTGCACCGCTAGAATTTCCAGCCAGAGAACGAGAGAGAGCGAGAGAGAGAGAGAGAACAAAAAACTTCTTGCTGCTTTGCAACTTTTACAGTAGAATTCCATTGGTTTATCCTATCTATAGGCTGCCCCTACCTACAGGTACTCCCGCTCTCTTTCTCTTTCTCTTTCTCTCTTTGCCTTGCTCATCCTCCACTTCCTTTTATTCCTGCAGTTTTTTGCTCTCCCAGCTTTGCTGCTGCGAAAATTTGTCTTCATCATCTCTTTTGATCATGCTTTTCGTTTACATATTTTCGTTTCTCTACTCCAAGGCAAAAGGGTATCAACGTATTGTCACAAAATATGTAACATATGGCAGGATTTTCTTGTTTTTTGCCCAAGTTCAGTGTGAGAATTAAAGTATAACGGAATAGAGTAGAGATTTGCTAAATAGTAATTTATAATACAAATCCATAAAGTCTTGAAATATCTATTAGAATGTATCTCATTTACTAAAGGGTATTGACTCTTCTAGTTATGTACTTCATATTGTATTTTTTTTTGCTTTCTTCAGTTTACCTTTCGTAAAGTTGCTCTCACACGCTGTTTTATCGTGCCGTTGTCGATTCTTATTTAGGGGCAGCGTGCTTCAATAATTTATGATTCATTGCCCTGCGCCTCCAACAACAGTTGCCAACTTGCCAACAGTTCGCCTCGGCCATATCGTCCCTCGCCCTCATCGCTCTGCTCGCTTCTGTCTGTTCTCCTCGCATCTCCTCCCTTTCCAGTCATCTGCCCTCCGCTCCTCTCTGCAGTGCTTTGCTCTGCTCTGCTCAGCTTCGACTCTGCTTTGGTTCAACGATCTAATTAAAGGTTATATATGTAATTTCATTGACGCTGTCTCGCAGCTTTTGTTATAGTCTCCACATTCAGAAATATATATAATATACACATTATTTATATATATATACATACATACAGGTATTATCTGGCTGTTTAGCCAACTGTTTATGTCTGTTAGGCTATCAGTAAATTGAGCAATATTTTCAATATTTCCTTGAATGATAATAAAAAAGGAATGGGAACTTTGAAGCTTTGTGGTGTTAAAGCTATTAACTTGACTGATTAATCAGTATTGCCAACAAATCTAAATCGAATAACAGCTTTGAAATGTTATTAATATATTTATGTAAATAAAATTGCGAAACTTGAATATCTCGATTAGTCATTCACACAAAATAGCTGTATAGCAAAGAAGAAGTTATTTATAGGACAACTCTCAACTGGTATTAGTTTAGGGAGGCAATTGAGAGTACAGTAGAACTGCCTTAAGCCGAATCACACAAATGCAATGCAAACTGGACAAACATCTATGTAGATTGAGGATTATATAAAGGCAACATACATACATATATAATATCACGCGCTTATGTGTATATATGCATATATTTATCGATATTTGTTTTGATTGGATTCCTTTGTTTTTTTCTCATCATCAGGAAACGTATCCATCATCGCCGCCAGTTTGGTTCGCTGAGAGCGAAGAGACGAGCGTCACGAACGCCGTGCAAATCCTTAGCAACACAAATGGTCGCGATAATCATGTGATTAATCAGGTAAGTTACCATGTCTCTCCCTCTCCCTCTCCCGCTCTCTATTTTCTCTGTGAAATCGTGCATTAATCAGTGATTATGTATGTGCGTCAGGTTGGCATATTGCTGCGCGAGCTGTGCCGTTTACACAATGTTCCACTGCCACCCGATATTGATAATTTAACGCTGCCGCTGCAAACGCCGCCGCCCTCTGCCTCGCCATTACGCTTGGAGCGTTCAGCTGGTGGTGGGGGTGTTGGTGGCGGCGTTGGCGGTGGAGCGGGCCCACATGGCAACGAGGAGACTGATTCGGATCAGGACGAAATCGAGGATCCCATCGGTGAGAGCGAGCAGGAGAGCGAGGGCGATGAGGATCTACCATTGGAAATGGATGATGTGCGAAACACAAATAAAGTACGTCAACGAATAAACAATAAACATTGTTGTTATTATTATTATTAATAATGACATCTCCTCAAGCAGAAAGATGATATGGAGGTGGAACATTTAGCGACTTTAGAAAGACTGCGTCAAAGTCAAAGACAAGACTATTTAAAAGTGCGTACATGTATACATATATATATATACAAGAAAAGTATATAACTGTCTCCCTCTCTCTCTTTCTTCCCCTTTATATCGCCATTTCTTTCTAATCGATGCAGGGTTCAGTTTCTGGTTCAGTGCAGGCAACAGATCGCCTGATGAAAGAACTACGTGATATTTATCGATCCGATGCGTTCAAGAATAACATGTACTCCATTGAGCTCGTCAACGATTCGATTTATGAGTGGAATATACGCCTCAAGTCTGTCGATCCGGATAGTCCATTGCACAGCGATCTGCTGCAGCTGAAAGAGAAGGAGGGCAAAGATAGCATATTGCTCAACATACTGTTCAAGGAGACGTATCCGTTCGAGCCGCCCTTTGTTCGTGTCGTGCATCCAATCATCTCAGGTGCCTTGATTACCTAACCAATTGATTGCCACAGTTACAAAAATGATTCTAATGCTTCTATCGTTTCTCCATCAGGTGGCTATGTGCTCATTGGTGGCGCTATTTGCATGGAGCTGCTGACCAAGCAAGGCTGGAGTTCCGCCTACACAGTCGAAGCCGTGATCATGCAAATTGCCGCGACGCTGGTCAAGGGCAAAGCGCGCATACAATTCGGTGCTACAAAGGTGCGCAATATTAAGCAGACATTAACGAGCTTATAAAGAATATGCTTTTCCTTTTATTTTTATCCAAAGCAGGCGCTAACCCAGGGACAATACAGCTTAGCAAGGGCTCAACAGAGCTTCAAATCCTTAGTGCAGATTCACGAGAAAAATGGTAAATCGAAACAAATTTAGAACTCAAATTGTAATCGGATTGTCCTAATTGCTTGTTGTTGTCATTGACAGGTTGGTTTACGCCGCCGAAGGAGGATGGCTAAGATTTATTGTTGCTTAGGTGTTTGTATAAGCTTAAGGAATGGACGTTTGCCAAATGTCGTCGCTCATCCATATACATATATATTTATATATACATATATATATATAAATATTTATTTATATATATACGCAAACTAACAAAAAACAAAACAAAAAACCTACCCTGAAAACTACCAGACACATGCGGCTAGATAAGCCACATACAGAGCGTATCAGTAGAAGAAGCGAAGGCCAGAACAGCAGCACAAGCAGCTGCAGTAGTCGTAGCTGCAGCATTATCATTTCAAATCGAACCCGCCATTCAAACATTATTTAAACACAGGACGTAGCGTTGTCCGAAATAAGTTCTGCAATTTGTGTATACTTGATGAAAAGGAAAACAGCAAATATTTGCATATATACATAAATATATATAAATTCACATATATATATATATATATATATATATATATATATGCTGTGACATACGTAGTGCATGCGTCGTTATATACACATACACACACACACACACACATACATTGAAGCTAATTGATGTAAGGGTGTTGCGGTGCATGTGGATATGTATCGCATATCGTATTGAATGCAATTGTTTATATTCTCTTTTCTTCTTTTTTTTTCGTTTCAACTTGTTTTGTATTATCAGCAGCGTTTAATTTGTCATTCTGTCTGTCTCTCGTCTCTTGATAATTTATGTATAGTAGGAAAAAAGTCAAATGATTGAAATCATATTATTCTTCTCAAAATCTATGTTATCTGTAAGAGATATTTTGTTACATTTTTTTTTATAAAAATCCTCTCGTTCAAAAAAATTTATTAAGAATTACATTGCTTCGAATATATATAAAAAGAAAACCCAGATTAAATAAATAAATAATATATTTATATTTGTAAACGATAAAATTGTACAGTTAGCAGCAATAATTAACAATTAACGATTATGATAATGATAACAACAACAACAGCAACGTCAACATCAACAACAATTGCAACAGCAGCAACAATAGCCGCGTGTAAATGTAAAGGCAATTTATGCATATGTATATGTAATGTAGGTGTACCCATTTAACGCGGATCGAAAGTGTAAGCTCTATGTGACCTGGTATTTGATCACCATGGGACACTGGATGGATGAGTAGTGGAAGGACCGTGCGGCAGCAGCAGCGGAAGGATGGAGGGACAAGGCATACAAAACACACACCTGCATATACCTAGTTGTAATTAGCTAAGTACCGTAATATACTAATATTTTTTTTAGTTATTAATATTGTAACCTTATATATTTCGCACTAGCTTTAAGGGATTGCGATTGCGGATGTAGTTATAGTGCATAAACATATATATATCTATATATAAATATATGTATATGTATATGCTAATATATAAATAAATATACATATGTGTAGCATATACAACTAGAGGAGTTAATAAGGACAGAGAAGTAAACGAAAAGTCGTAAGCAAAACAAAAACAGCAACAACAAAACACCACAAGCGTAAGCAAATTCTAACTGTAAATTCGTCTTTCCAAATAACCGTAAACAAAAAGCAACAAATACAAAATAAAAACAGCCCAATAAAAATAAACTGCGAAAGAAAAACAATAAAATTACATAGAATATTCATTGGAAATAATGAAGTTACAACCAAACTATTAAACGCAATGACCATAAACGAGGGTGGCTTAAAAACTTTCCGAGTTAACACAAGAAGATATATATATACATATAATAATATTGAAATACAAAAACCACAAGAAATTCCAATAACATTAATCTTTTTATTTTTCTATGTTCACATTGAGGAATTCAAATTATCCGATCGATCCGAATTTTGAATACATTTTCACTTTAGGCTTGACTAACAAA
>NW_022046193.1:12500-26417 GCF_001654015.2 Drosophila navojoa | reverse complement strand
TTATCCGATCGATCCGAATTTTGAATACATTTTCACTTTAGGCTTGACTAACAAAAAGAAAGAAAAAAAAAACTTAAGCGAAATAGTATTTAGCTTTGTACAATTTTAGCTTACGTAAATTAATGAAATGCAAACATAAATAGATTTCACTGTAGTAAAACTAAAGTTAGAAATTACACTTAGACATAGCTCAATCGATTAATCGATCGGTCAATCGACAATGACTACATAGTTGGAGGCGGCTTTTGAGGGATGCATTTTGGTCGGAACTGGCTGGGTGTAGCTAAAATTTGTGCTGGACTTATTGTTGTCAAGCGCACTGCCAATGATCATCTCGAGAGCACCTTTGATTTGGAGCAGCTGGCAGGTGAGCTGCACCTCCGATTTCATCGTCCGTTCGAGTCGCTCCAAGGCGTCGATCATGGGTTTGTTGTAGGCGTAGGCAGTTTTCTCAAATACATCCAACACAGCGTTTGCAGCATTCAAAAGCGGACGCATAAACCGCACCTCGCCGAGATGTTTGCAAAGGAAGTTGATAAACCTGATTATAGTTATATCTTTGCGATCCGTTAACGCAGCTTGCAGCGCACCTCGATGTTGCAGCTCCGTAATGACGGCCACAATGATCTCCGGGTGTTTACTAACATTTATCGGTGTGCAGACACAGTCGAGGGCCTTCTTATAGTTATATTTGCGCAGATGCTTATCGAATTTCTGCAGT
This sequence comes from Drosophila navojoa, assembly GCF_001654015.2. The sequence goes on along the minus strand of NW_022046193.1, from coordinate 25,696 downwards.
TTGACACCTCTTCTTCTTTCAGATACCACTTGATCGACTGAAACACGCGACGGCGGACGTGCCTTCTGCATACGTTGCATACGTGCTTTGAAGTGACTGACCCTGATCTGTTTCAGGTGACTCGGTTTGCTTTCGACAATCATGCGCTTAATGGAGACAAGACCATCGACCATGCCGGCAACAACAGCCTGATCCTTGGCAGCAACGCCCAGGCTGACAACTGCATTTGGATAGGACAGAGTGTGGACAGTTTTGTAGGTGCTCACATCGTAGATCTTCACATGACGATCCAAACCGCCAGACAGTAGGCGTCGGCCATCGGAGCCGAGGCCCAGACAGGTGATTGTCTTGTGGTGCTGCGACATGGTCGTTAGCAGGCGACTGCCGCTAATCAAGTCCCAAACACGCACGTGTGTGCCACCGGCCGTGATGAATATCGAGCCATTAGGCAGAAACAGCATCGACTCCACTGGACAGCCATGATCCAGAGTCTTGGTTATGGTCTTCTCGGCGCGTGTGTCGTACAGATTGATTTTTCCATCGTAGCCGCCCGAGATGAACATATGAGATGCCTGCGGGTGCATTGCACCGGCTCGTATATAGTCGCTGTGTGCATCTTCGTATGTCTGCACCACTTTCTCGTTCGTCACATCCCAGAGCCGGACAGATTTGTCGTCCGCGAAGCTTGCCAGCTGGAGCTTGTCGGCGGTGAAGAAGGCGCGATGTACGGGCGCCTTGTGGCCCTTAAATAACCGCAATATGTTACGACTAGTCGTGTCGAAGATTTTAACGTGTCCTTCTTCGTCGCCGGCGGCCAGTAACCTACCATCCTGACGGAAATTGGCGCCGTAAGCGGTTTTTTGGAAACGTGACAGGTTCTTGACCACAAGCTTGGTCACCAGATTGTAGATTTGCACACGCACCGAACAGGTCAGCACAAAGTTACTCGGTTCACTGGGACTGAAGTCAATATAGTCTATCGTTGTATGCTCCTTCAGCAGTTCGGGTTTCTGTTCGAGGAAGTGTCTTATGTTTACTTTGATTATAGCTACAATAACGACAATACTTACCGCTAATCGATTCCAATAAATTGTATCGGGTGTGACCACCTGCGCCTTCTGTTGAAATCGTCGTATATTAAGTGGCTGGAAGTTAGTCATGTTTATTTTAATGTCTTCTTAGTTAATTAGCGTCAACGCGCGCGCACGTGGAAGGCAACAACATGTTGGGCATGCAAATTCCGATAATCTTATATCGATAATGATCATGGTCTGTAAAATGGTCACATTGTAATTTCATACGATCGCCAGCCGTTAAAAATACTGAATTTAAGTATTGTTTTCCCGGGTTTTAATACCTTAACTGAGATCGGTGAAGAAGGTACGTGACTTACGTGTAATCGATGTATTCGTGTCGCGAGGCATCGATACTATCAGAGCAACAACGATATTAATAACAACAATAAGCAGCGAAGCATATTTATTTACAAAACTACATATTTGTTTAACGTGTTCGGCTGGCGCTTTATGCGAATTGATGCCAAATACAGCACAACAACAAAAACAGAAGCAGCAGCAACAACGATAATAGCAAAAATGACAAGAATTATGCGTGATTGAATAAAAGTGTTGAACGCCGCAATGCTGATTCGTTAAAAACAAACAACAACAACAACAACAGCTGCAGTAGTAGCAGTGTCCAGCAAATAGATTCAATTTTAATTGAAATTTATTTATCAACGCCGAGGCTAAGGCCGTCGTTTCGAATGTGAACGATACATACATATACTGCCAAAGAAATGTCATAGTGAAGCTTCCAGTTAGTGCCGCAATTTCCCCTCTGATAGAATCTTTTAATTAACTCAACTCAAAGATGGGCTCGTGTCTGAATTGATGGACAAGAGGCGAAGCAGAAAAAACAAATAGAACGCATGAAATGTGGTAAATTTAAAACCATAAATATATAGATATTAATTGACAGCAATAAATGTGCCCAATACAATTGAATCGACGGAGGCAAGCGATCAATCGTCGACAGCAGCTGAAGAGGAACGGAACGGATCGTAGATCGAAACGCAAAAATGGAAGACGAAATGAATTTGGACTTGAACAATGAGAAGAAAGTGCTGTGCGAGAAGATCATCAGGGACATAAACGCTGTATTTCTCAAGGATGCCGATTTGTAAGCTAATTCAAAATGGAATTCACACTATATATATTTAATTGCAATCATGCAACCATTATATCCCTTCCAGAACCTCATTTGAGATCATACCCAAGGAAACGAACTGCAACAAGTCGCCCGTGGTGCACGTGGATCATAACTTGGGCTTGGAATCGTGGTGCGCTCAGCATGTGTATGATCATGCGCATCGCATCCTCATCGCCCATCGCAAGCAAACGATGCAACAACAACTGCGCGCACTGCAGCAGCAACAGCAGAGCGATTCGCTGGCCAAGTATTTGAATGTGGCCCTATTGATCAATCCAGATGTGACTACCTTTTGGCACATCCGCCGCCAGCTGGTGCAAAAGAATCGCCTAAGCATCAACAAGGAGCTGCAATTCTCAGCGCTTGTGCTGTCCATCAAGCCAAAGTCAAATGAGGCCTTTGCCTATCGGCGGTGGCTCTACTCTTTCCAAAGTGAGTTGCATCTCGCTTCTTCTTCTTCTTTACGTAAGGCACTTCGATATATATACATATATTGTTTTCTTTCAGGCGCCGATGCCATCGACTGGCCACATGAGATTAGCATTTGCGAACGTGCCGCCGATCGCTGTGCGAGCAATTATCATGCCTGGTCGCATCGTCAGTGGGTGCTGCAGAATGCCCCGCCCTGTTTGCTGCAGTCGGAGCTGATGCGAACGGAAAAGTTCATACGCAAGCATATAACCGACTACAGCAGCTATCATTATCGCCAGCTGCTGCTCAGTCGGGCGTACGAGCAGTGCTTCTACATGCCAGACGAATCGCAGCCACCGTGGAGCAGCTTGCGTGAGCTACTCGAACATTATGGGCTGGCAGTGGCAGCCCCAGCCAATGCTGATTGCGATGCAGCTGCAGAAGCATTGCTGCAGCTGTTGTTGCCTAATCTGAATCGCAACGGAGTCAGCGCTCAGCGACTTCGCTCCTTTCTCTATTGCTGCAATGTGGCTGCCAGCGATATGCGTTTGTGTGCCGAGCAGCGGCAGTTGTATGGAGTGCACGATTGCTTTGAGCTGCATCGACGCGCCTCGCTCAAGTTCATTGTGGAGCAGTGTCTACGCCTGCTGGCGGGCCTTGCCAACGGTCCCGGCTTTTATATGGCCCCCAACAGCGTGAGCCAAACGAACGAGCTGCGCAAATTTGATTGTGAATCGCATCCATTTCTCGCCGCAGTGCGTCGTGTCGAATTCCAATTGGGCGACAAGCACAAGCGTTGGTGTAAAATTCATCTCAATTTCCCCAATCAGGACTAACTGTAGATTCTGATTCAATTGTTCAATTGTTATTTGTCAAAATGTGCCGTATATGCAATGCACTCATGGAGGCTGTTTCGTTCTCTCAGCCAGAATCGAAAACAATTATGTAAACATTTATATAACATATATAGAAAAAAAAAAAATATATATATATATTTATATAGCTTATGTATAGAGACAAAGTAGTGCTCGTTATGTAGCGTCTACGAATGTGGACCACCTGAACCCTACCCTCCCTCAATAGAATATCTTGTCTACTTGTTAAGGGTCAGCTCAAAGCGAAACATTTATTAAATATCTGTATTCCAAACTGAACAACGTTTGCAATTTGTTAGATTTACCTATCGTATATATATTATTTTAAATGCATGCCAAACAAATACTATATCCAAATCTTTTTGTGCATGCAATAAAATAATTATGCTGCATTTCAAACTAAACTAACAAAGTTCAAGAATATACTCTCTCTTAGTTATATATCATTTATATACAAATATATATGTATATGTATATATATATGTATGAACTCAATGCTCTATTTAGATGTAATGCAAGCGTGTAATTTACACCAAATTTAATTTTGTAGTGCACAGTTGTTAGCCAATTTGCAATTAGTTTTAAATAAATGAAACCAAACATTTCTCAAAATAAAAGTGTTTCAATTAAGCTGAGCTCATTTTGGACTAAGAGGCGTGCTCTGAAGTCGCTTTTAAAAAAAAGTTGATTTGTTTATTTCTCCTTTTTTTGTAAATTTCATATTAATCAATTCTCTTCTATTTTTTATCTTTACCAACGAAAGAAAATAATACGTATTTTGTCATTAGCTCAACATTTAAATATTAAAAAAAAAAATAAAATAAAAAGAAGGAAATATATAAGCAGTACAAAAATAAATTTAATACATTTATAAAAAAATAAAAAAATAAAAATAAAATAAAACTGAAAAATAAATTAATAAAATCAAATTAAATTAATAATCATAACTGGAATGTCCAACTAAAAATACATACAATTTAATAATTTATTTATTTTTTAATGTTATTAAGCAAACAAAAAATGTACAAAATTTTATGTATATTTGCAGTAAAAATAATAATAAAATACAAAAAATTGTTTAATAAATATAAATAAATAAAAGAATAAAACATAGTCATAAAACATATCAATAATTATATAATAATCTAATGATTAAATAAAATGCTATAAACGTAACAATAAATAATAGAAAATATTAATATGAAATACTAATGATTAATTTTCGATTCATATAATATAATATATAAAAGTATATATTATATTCTCAAATTAAACTTGATCTCTAGGTCATTTGGATTTGATTGGGGTAAAACCAAGAGTTGGGTCGAAATTTATATTTTTAACGGCCAAAAAGGTTTGTCAATGGCAATATCCTACTTAGCTGATTGGGTTTAAGCCATTAAGTATGTATGTATGTATGTTAAGGTTGGGATTTGTTAAAACGTGAATAAATGCTTGAATTGTACTATAAATAATTGGACTTGCATATCCTGATGCTGTAATAATGACTGTACTTAGCCCTGATAAGTTTCTTGATTTTAAGTGGAATCTAATTTGTTTGTTATTTTGGTCTGAAGCCGCAAGCACGCAGCTGCTTAACTTAGCCACAGGCTATTGAAGGACATGCAGAGGAGGGTTTGGCGATAGAGGGGGCGTGGGCGGTGGTGTTGGAGGCAGATGCTGGCAATGGGGGTTCGCATTTACATGGGCATGGCATTAACATCAATCAGTGCGCATGTCAGCTGCTAGCAAGGGCCATTTTCAACAATGGCGAGATGACAGCAGCCGCAGCAGCAGCAGCAGCAGCAACAGCAGAAGCAGCAGCAGAAGCAGAAGCAGAAGCAGCAGCAGTAGGTTTTGGCTTTGGCTTTTGGTTCAGTGCGCTATTAGAGGAGTTTGCGTGTGGCTGAGTGAGAGAGAGCCTTGTCAACAGCAAAGCAAAGCCAAAAACAGTGCCAACCGAGACAGACATAGCCAAAACGGGAACGGCCCTTCGATTAGGCACCTAAATAGTGTTCATTTTTCTTCTGTGCGTGCGGGTGTGTGTGTGCTTGTTTGTTTGTATTTATGCTATAAACAAATTAACAAGGTAAGCGTCTTGACCAGTGCAACAGTGTTTAAGCCTAATACAAATCAAAAACCAAAATCAAAATTCAAAGTCCCAGACAAAGACAACGGCAAAACAAATAAACATTGGACGCGAGCTTTTTATACGCATACATACATATGTACACATGCACAGCAATTTACGCATCTTATATGCTTACATATGAATGTGTGGGTGTGTATGTGTGTCCACCTATACATTTGTGTGTAAATATGCAGAGCAATGCGGACAGCGCTGTCTTGTCTGTCTCTCCCTCTATCTGTGTGTGTGTGTGCGCGCATGTTTTTGCATTTCTTAAATGTTACATTTTCTATTTTGCATTGCATATTTATGAACAGTCGCCGCCTTTCCGGTTAACGGGCAAGGCGTTGTGATGGGATGGGCGTGTAAATCGTTTAATTACACTTCAGCTGTAGCCTTGAAGGCTGCTCCATGTCCCCGAAGGTCGTCAATATTTAAATTGTGCTTGACAGCAGAAGCACCAGCTAAAATTAATGCATATTAATAGTGTTGTCAAATCATTCGACTTCTTAACTTTGATGCAATAACGGTACATATACTAGTATGCACAGCTTAACGCTCACACATGCATACATACATATATACACAAATACATGAACATACATAGTTAAACACACACGTAAGCCGAACTAAGCACACACAAGCTCGGCTATTCAGCTTTTTGCGTTCTGTCTGTTCCCGTGTGTGCATGTGTGCGTGTGAGTGTATCGAGTGGACACACCTGATGATTTGCGTGTATGTGCATGGCATTGGTCCACATGTAGCACAAATACCAAAAATACGTTCATATGCACATAAATAGCTGAATAATCTTGAACATTTTTCATTTGCTTCTAGACTCTTCAATACTAATCTGTATCTATGTATTTGTATCATCTCAACAGGCAAAAATATCGATAAATACACAGTAAATAGTGCATATCAAACGACAGCAGTTGAAGTAGCTTTTGCAATAACAGTTTGACAACGACTGTGCTGCTGCTGTTGGCAGCGAGCAGCGGACAATGAACTCGACAATGCAAAGCGCCCACTAATTCACAAACAAACACTAACACTCTCACACTCACTCTGGTGCTCTCGCACTCACACTCATACTCTTTTCGTATATATGCATTTGCATAACGGTTCGCAAAGTCAACAACGGCAGCAATGGCCACTGCGATGCTGCGTTTGAGCGCAAGGACAACGAAACATTTGACAATTGCGAATCAAGTGAGCTAAGAGCTAATTACTTACATTCCATATATTTACTTGAGGAAAATAACAAGTAAAAACATGTCCGCTCTACGGTTTCCGTTTCCGTTTCCGGCATGCACAGCAAACAACAAGCAGCAACAACAGCCAGAAGAGGACAAACTCAACAGTTGCCGCATCTTGCGTTTGTCGTAGTTTCGTGAACTGACACACACACACACATACACATAGTCCAATATTCATATACACACACAAAACAAATTTGCATTAAAGTTGTAAAGAGCACGAAAATTTTGCCTAAAGGGGAAGCAATTGAAAATTCAAAATGGGCAGTTTGCCGAATTTGCATGAGCTGGAGGAGGCGGAGCGAAAGAGGGAGAAACGTCGAGAATACGAATTGTTGTTGGAGCAGCGTGCAAGGGACACGAGTCGTGAGTGCGAACGCTTATCGGTATTTGCACAGCAGCGTAAGGTAAGTGCGATACATGATCGATCGTCAAGCTATCGATATATGGAAATCAATTGCCAATTGGATTACCTTCACGACAGTACACTTGTCCAATTGGATTAATGTTAATTGATTGGCCGGGCCTTGGCCATGATCATGAATTATATGCGATTTTTGATATTTTCCTTTTCAGCAATCCTCGTACAATGCTTATATTATGTCTGGCCTGGGCATTGGCGGCATCAGCGGCGGCGGCGGTTCGCTAAGTCTTGCCACAACGGCCAATGGCTATGGTAACGGACACATAGAGCTGGCTAATGGTATAACAAGTCCTACAGCTGCTGCAGCTGGAACAGCGACTACAGAGACAACAACATCAGCCGTAGAGACAACAACAACATCAGCAACATCAACAACTGCAACAGCAGCATCAGCAACAACAACAACAACAACAGCAACAGGAACAACGCTGAGCGGTTTTGCCATGCTGGGCTTGGCTAGCAGCCTGATGAACAGCAAGAAATATCCGCATTCCTATCATCAGCACATGCATCCGCACCAGCATTCGCACCCGCATCCCCACCCGCATCCGCATCCACATCCGCATCATCAGCATCGACATTCGCTGACCACGCGGCATCGCGTGCTGCGCACTCGGACACGCAGCTCGGGCGGTCCACAGAATGTGTGGGACGAGCAGCTAATGGAGGTGAGTGGGTGGCACTCTGGGTTTAGCTCCTTGGCTGGCTAACTGATTGACTGTGCAGCCTGCATACAGCGCATAGCAGAATCCCGGCTCCGGCGCTCGGGCAGGCACTTGTCATTTATTTATAGTCTTTGCAAATTGTGCTTCTGGCTCTTTGCCTTCACTTCACAGCATCAGCTTCGATTTGGCTCAGGCGGCTGCCTGGCAACGGGGTCAAATGTCAGGGCAGTGGAGAGCTGGATTTACGCCTCCACGAGCACAAATAAGTAATTAAACGCAAACAAAGACGCACGACACTGGCCACTGCGCATATCCCGGGCACAGACTTTAATTTGAATCAGCAAACGACCTTCGACTAACCCATACCCCGCCTCCTGCGCCCTACTCCTGCAATTCGTTTGAAAATCCAGTTCAGCTTGTTGCTCGCGGCCACAAACGGGCAAAAGTCAAGTGTCAAAAGCAAAATCTGTCGATTGCAATCGCCTCGCCTGTCAATGCGTCTCATTCGCTGCAGCCCTGCAGTGCAAGTTACTGTGATGGACTAGCTGATACCCTTTGATGTTTGTCAACTAATGATTCGCTTAGATTTACCTCAGTCTGTGGAGCCTGTATTTATATCCCGTATCCACTGCAAATGCAATATGGACTTTGTAAGGGGTATCTAATAGTCGTATACAGGGCATTTAAGTCAACTTTGGGGTGCACATAATTGAAAATTAAGGGTTAAGTAAGGGTATCTGTCTACTCGATCGCATTGAACATATAGAATAATGGGTATTTATTAGTCGGATACAGCCTATTTATCTTTATATACATATGTGCATAAGAATGTGCTCAGCTCTAATGGCAATGCTGATTAGTGGGTATCTTCCAGCCGGGCACTCTACCCATACCCATACATATACATACATCCATATACATATATTTATAGCTCTCTCTCTCTCCCTCTCTCTCTTTCTGCATTGACAGCACTTGACTGCCTATTCACCGTCACCGATCTCGACGCGTTCGCATCGCATCAATCCCGTCTCCTCGTACCAGGTGCAGGCAGCATTGGCGGCATCGCGACGTCGCGAATCGATCAACAGCTCGATTGGGGCCACCTCGATACGCCGCCTGATCACGCTGAACAATCGCAACTGCCGTCACAAGGTGCCCGCCCATGTGCGCCAGAGGGTGTGGCGGCAGTTCACCTGCCTGAGCATCGCCCACGGCCTGATGAGCGCCGTCCTGCTGCCGGTGATGGCCTTGCAGGGCTCCAGCGCCGTCTGGCACCATCGCGAGCAGTGGCTGCCCATCGGGCCGAACATTGGCTCCCTGCTGCTGGGCGCACTCTTCCTGGTCGCCGCCTGCATGAGTGTGCCGGGCATACGGCTAATCCGGAGATTCGGCTATACCCCGCTGCTGGCCGGGAACTGCTTGGCCGTGACCTTGTTCCTGCTGTCGCACCTGTATGCCTCCATCTATACGCTGCTGCCGGCATACTTGCTGCTGGGCTTCATGCTGAGCGCCGCCAACAGCTGCAAGGCGGCACTGATTGTCCACTATGGCGGCAAGCTGAGCTGCTCCCACGAGCAGGAGTGCGCGTCGGATGCGCTGCTGGAGGAGCACAAGATGTTCTGCAATCGGGATCAGAAGGTGCGCCGCCTGGCCCGCTGGCTGCGTGCTGCCCAGGATCTCGGCCTGATCCTGGGCGCCCTGATGGCCTCACTGCTGCTCGCCTGCAATGCGAACGACTGGAGCTGCTCCTCGGGCAGCGCCGAGCCAGCCGGCAACGGCAGCCTGCTGCCCGCCACCAATTGGCCACAGCCGGAGGACTTCTACAATCGGAACGAGCATGGCGAACGCATCTGTGGAGCCGACATGTGCCCGCTGCAGCTGGACCCCAGCTGGTTCGCGGCCAATGACACGGGCGCCATCTATGCCGGCTTCATTGAGAGCGGCTCCCGTGCTGGTGGCCAGTCGCTGCTCTGGCTCTACGTGGTGCTCTCGCTGCTGGCGCTGCTGCTGTCCCTGCTCCAGGGACGTCAGGTTCTGGTGGCCGCCAACAGGCCAGAGCGTTCGCTCAAGGATGTCACGGACACGCTGCTCTTTGCCGGACCGTTGGCCTACTTCGTGGGCACCGAACAGGGCTACATGCTGGGCGACTTTCTGCGCGCCTTTGTCTCCTGCTCCCTGGGAATCAACATGATACCGGGCGCCCTCATTGGCATGGGCATAATGCAGCTGATCGTCTCCTGCACGCTCAGCATGCTGCTCCGGCACACCAAGCGCATCGTGGTCATATGTGAGTAGCAATTGATGTGTGTGTGTGTGTTTGTGTACACAGCATGTTTAAGGCTGATCCTAATGATGCTTCAACTCAATCCTACAGTGGCTGGCTTCTTCTTTCATTCGTGCTTGCTGCTGGCGCTGTCCAGCTGGAAGCCGTCGAGCGACGATAGCGCCCTCTTCTATGTGATAGCCGCCTCGTGGGGCGCCTGCAATGGCATGTGGGAGACGCTGCTCCTCTCGCTGGTCACGCTCAATCATGTCCAGCACGATCATGTGACGGATGTGACGGCACCGCTGCAATCGATGCGTTTCCTCGGCCTGGCCATCACGTTTGCGGCGCACGGCTTCCTCTGCGAATCGGTGAAGATCATTGCGCTCGTCGTCCTGCTGGTGATCAGTGTGCCGCCCTATGCGATGCTCGAGATACGCCTGGAGGCGCAGCGGAAGGCGACGCTGATCAGCTTATGACGCAGCTACTTCAGCTAGTCCCGGAGCCGGGGCACTGTGGCACGCACGCACACCATGTAACCAGCATCGGAAGCGGCGTATCGCAGGCTGACTGACTGACTGATCGATACCGTCGATCAGCAGCTATAATGCCCCATCCAGAACGGAGCAAAGACATATTCGAGTTCGCTCAATCCAAACAGTATTCAGATTAGACACAGATAGAGTGGGAGCTGGAGAGAGAAGAGACAAGGAGGGGAGGTGGAGAGCTAGAGAAGCAGAGATAGAGAGAGAGAGAGGGAAAGTTTAGCAAATTTTGAACTCAGTCGCACTCTTAGTCCAAGTCCATACACTGTCTATATATCAATATATACACCTACATATACATATATATATATATACCCTATACACACACACACATATATATAATCTAATTGAAACATATACCAGTGCCAACAATGTTGTTCCAAATCTTTACCACGAAATTTGGACTAAGTAAGCCACGCGGTCCAGGGCCTAACGTATCGTAGTTGATCTATTTAGCATATTAGAAGCGTTCTTCTCTGTCTGTTTCCCATGGATAATACTTAGGCTTAGCTTCAAGAATGGTAATGGATATTTTTAAGTGACTATTTTGTGCCATACATACATACATATACATATATATTAACTGTATTCCTCGATGTATGTAAAACTACGCCTAAATCTAATCTAAAGCATGTTTCTTAACGAACGAAAAACCAAACTAGAATGAATCTAGAAATCATGTTCTGCATTTCGTTTTCGATTAGGGTTAATTTAATATGATTATAAAACTTCAGACAAACTTAGCTTTGTTCAGTTATTCCATAAAAGAGAAATAGATACAATTGAAGTTAGATCAGATTGTTTGAACTCAATTTACAAAATGTTTGCTCTTTACATTTTCAACAAGTTTTATTTTGCTTCTTTCAATGAAATCGAAAACGAATCATGGAACAGATTCGCAACTATTATTAGCTCTGAATTGCTGTGAACTGGATAGAAAATTTGTTAGCCTCTAGAATGTATTTGGATGTTTGAATCGTGTTGTCTCCATAATGTTCTTCTCGATGTACTTAAAAGATATATGTATAAATATAGCAATAGATATATACGATTGTCTATGTGGGATGAGATGTCGTCCAATCGGTCAATTGTCGAGGCGAGCCGAGAAGAGAAAGAAAAAGAAAGAGAGAGATAGAAAGAGAGAGAGATAGAAAGGGAGAGAGAGTTGGATGCTGAGCGAACTTTCCATTTATTACCATCTGTTTACCAAAACTATCCAATAAATAAACGAAAAGTATAAAACAAGTTATATAATATATGTACAATCGCTAGGATAGCACAGGTGAAATCCTAAGATCTAAGAACAATGTTAACATTTTATGCAGAAACAAAAGAGAAAAACAAAACTTTTTAGAAAACCAAAATGGAAAAATTATATAAATAAATAGATTTTTGTAATTGAGACTTTATATGGACAGCTAACGGATCAGGAATGTTTGTGGTTAAAGTATTCAAGATTGAACTCTATAGAATTTGATTCTTTTTTTTCTAGGCAACACCTAGATAATATACACAAGTTAAAGTAAATGAGAAAAAAATACACAGTGATAAATAAATTGAAAAGAACACTAATTAAACTAGAGTTAACCAAAGAATACCTTTAAAAAAATATATTTAAAAAATATCTAAAAATCAAATTTAAAAAAAAGGGAAAAAATGTTAAGCACATGCCAAATGTATAAGTTTAAACAATTTATGAATAAATAATGTGACAACTTATTTAAATGTGTACAAAAACAATAAAGAGTTTATCCACATTGATCTGCGCTCTAATTGGCTCTTCAATCGAACAGTGGGAGAGAAAAGTATAAGTCCGAATGATTTTATCTAGTCCATTTTAGAAAACAAAATAATAAATTCAAAATCTTAAACGTTTCATAAATAAAAAAATATATATATATTTTAATTACTAAATATATTCCATTGGGGTTTTTTTTGTACTATTTATTATTTTTATTTTTATTTATTTTTATTTTTTTGTTAACTTATATTTTGTTAGATTTGTTTTAAGTCTAACTTTGAATGGTATAATATATTAACTAGTTTTTGTAATATTTATTTATTTAACATAAAATCCCATTGGCCAGCTCTATTTGCCACAGGCTATAGCCATAGCAGGTCAACCGATTCGACGTGTTAACATATTTACGGCTGGCAGTGCGGCGCAACCACCAGAGGTCAACAAAAAGAGCTTAACTTGTTTACTTACAACGCCATTCATGACGTCGAAGCTTTTACTAAAGCTCAAACCAGTCAAACACCGAGAGACCGAACGAGGAAGAAGCAACAAATTATTGAGAGCGAAAGAGAGAGAGAGAGAGAGCGTGCAAGAGCGTGTACTTTCTGACAGTTAGTTTAATGCTTAGCTTCGTTTAGCCTCTCTTGCACTTTCCCACCCCCATTTTGTAATGCACA
>NW_022046193.1:0-7500 GCF_001654015.2 Drosophila navojoa | reverse complement strand
CATTATCTTCTAACAGCTTTCCTTTGCAGGGATATTTTGCCGCTTCCGGGCTTGACTCCAGATAAATACAAAGTATCGCTCTACTGCTTCAGGGACTTTGAGCCCTCCAAGGTATGCATGTTATATTATTATAACACTTCGCATTCTTAGCTTGCCTTGCTTGCAGATGCATCACACGGAGGATACGCGTGCCTTTTTCATGGTCACCGACTGTCGGTTCGTGACAGTCGATGATGAGGCTCACAAGGAGCAGCTGTCGGAGGGCGAGGTGCAGATCTTCGATATGAAGGGCACCACCATGCGTCACATATCGCGTTTGACGATTAGCACATTGCGTGCTTACATCAAGTTCCTGCAGCTGGCCTTTCCAGTGCGCCTCAAGGCCATTCACATGGTTAACTGTCCGACGTATTTGGATCGCATTGTGAGCGTGGTGAAGCCATTCATAAGCGATGAGGTCTTCAAGTTGGTAGGATATGTAAAAATTTTAAGCTTTTATCATAAGTGCATAATGAATTTATTTCCATTCAAGATCAAATTTCACACATCCAGTATTGACTCTTTGTATGCATTTGTGCCTCGTGATATGCTGCCGGAGGAATATGGTGGCTCTGCCGGGTCGCTGGCCACATTGCGGGCGCAGACCCAACAGGTCTTGGCGGAGAAGAGGCAAGTGAAAACCATTTGAAGAAGATTATTTTAATGCAGTGGAATGACTATATTTTTAACATTTCTCTTTTAGGGACTATTTAATGAATCCCAATCACTGGGTCGTCGAGAAACCCGAGAAGCGTAACGGTAAATCGTGGAAGCTATTTAACTGAGGAGTAGTTGACGTGTGACTCCCTTTTTTTTTTATCAAATTTATTGTTTAGCTTTGTTTCTAATTATGTGGCTTTTGTATGTGCTATGTACAATGTATTTCTGTTTTGTATATAATAAAAGCGTGGGATTGTTTTTAAAGGGCTATTAAACAGAAATTTACTACTGTTTATTTGTGTTAAAAACAATTGTAAAATATTAAATGATGTATTTCTTTTACGTTAAATACGTTGCAAAGAGCTATCGAAACAGCTATTAATTCTCATCGAAATATATGAAATCGTACTCGATAGCAAATACGTTGCACTGTGAATAGCAGATTGTTAGGAAGAAGAGGAAGCATTTGCAATGAACACATCTCTAATGCCGTGTTTATTTTGAGCGAGTGTGCATAAAACTCCGCTTAAATCAAGGTTTTATATTAATTTAAAAGCGGCGCCGACAACTAATACAGAAACACAGCATGGATCGGCCACAGAAAATGCCCAAGGTGGCAAAGGTAAGACCGGCATATGTTTTCAAAGCCAACGCAACGCAGTCCAACATAAACGTTTTTGTTTTCAGGTCAAAAATAAAGCGCCCGCCGAGGTGCAAATTACCGCAGAGCAGCTGCTGCGCGAGGCGAAAGAGCGTGACTTGGAGATATTGCCACCGCCGCCCAAACAAAAGATTTCCGATCCAGCCGAATTGGCCGACTACCAACAGAGGAAGCGGAAAACATTCGAGGATAATCTGCGCAAGAATCGCATGGTGGTCAGCCACTGGATCAAGTACGCCCAATGGGAGGAGCAGCAGCAGGAGATACAGCGCGCACGCTCCATATGGGAGCGAGCGTTGGACAACGAGCATCGAAACGTAACCATTTGGCTGAAATATGCCGAAATGGAGATGAAGAACAAACAGGTGAATCATGCACGAAACCTTTGGGATCGTGCTGTCACCATAATGCCACGCGTCAATCAGTTTTGGTACAAGTACACCTACATGGAGGAGATGCTGGAGAACGTGGCCGGGGCGCGGCAGGTCTTTGAGCGCTGGATGGAGTGGCAGCCGGAGGAGCAAGCGTGGCAGACCTACGTCAATTTCGAGTTGCGCTACAAGGAAATCGATCGCGCCCGTGAGGTCTACGAACGCTTCGTTTACGTGCATCCCGATGTCAAGAACTGGATCAAGTTCGCACGCTTCGAGGAGACGCATGGCTTTATACATGGCGCTCGTCGTGTCTTCGAGCGGGCCGTCGAATTCTTTGGCGATGAGTACATCGAGGAGCGTCTGTTCATAGCCTTCGCACGCTTCGAGGAGGGGCAGAAGGAGCACGATCGTGCGCGCATCATTTACAAATATGCGCTCGATCATCTGCCCAAGGATCGGACGCCGGAGCTATTCAAGGCCTACACCATACACGAGAAGAAGTATGGCGATCGGGCGGGCATCGAGGATGTGATCGTCTCCAAGCGCAAGCATCAATACGAACAGGAGGTGGCCGCCAATCCGACCAACTACGATGCCTGGTTCGATTATCTGCGCCTGATCGAGGCCGACGGCGACAAGGAGCAGATCCGCGAGACCTACGAGCGGGCGATTGCGAATGTGCCACCCGCCAAAGAGAAGAACTACTGGCGTCGCTACATCTACATCTGGATCAACTATGCGCTCTATGAGGAGCTCGAGACGGAGGACATACAGCGGACGAGGGAAATCTACAAGACCTGCCTGGAGCTAATACCCCACAAGGTGTTCACGTTCAGCAAGATCTGGCTGATGTACGCCCAGTTCGAGCTGCGCTGCAAGGAGCTGCAAACGGCGCGCAAAGCCCTGGGCATGGCCATCGGCATGTGTCCCAGGGACAAGCTGTTCCGCGGCTACATCGATCTGGAGATACAACTGCGCGAATTCGAGCGCTGTCGCCTGCTCTACGAGAAGTTCCTGGAGTTTGGCCCCGAGAACTGTGTCACATGGATGAAATTTGCCGAGCTGGAGAATCTGCTGGGCGACACGGAGCGTGCGCGGGCCATCTTCGAGCTGGCCGTGCAGCAGCCACGCCTCGACATGCCCGAGCTGCTGTGGAAGGCCTACATTGACTTTGAGGTCGCCCTCGGCGAAACGGAGCTGGCACGGCAGCTGTACGAGCGCCTGCTCGAGCGCACGCAGCACGTGAAGGTCTGGATGTCGTTTGCCAAATTCGAGATGGGCATCAGTCATGGCCAGGGCGACGGCGATCCGGATGCCGATCTGAATGTGCGTCTGGCGCGTCGCATTTACGAGCGAGCCAACGATACGCTGCGTCAGCTGAACGACAAAGATTCGCGCGTCCTGCTCCTGGAGGCGTGGCGCGACTTTGAGCGCGACGTCAATGACCCGCAGTCGCTGCAGAAGGTGCTGGACAAGATGCCGCGACGCATCAAGAAGCGCCAGAAGATCGTCTCCGACGACGGTGTCGACGAGGGCTGGGAGGAGGTCTTCGACTACATATTCCCCGAGGACGAGATGGCACGACCCAATCTCAAGCTCCTTGCCGCCGCCAAAATGTGGAAGAAACAGAAGAACAACGACGCGGACACGGACACTAACCCAACGGCAGCGGAACCTGCAGCACCTGAGCCAGCAGCAGAGGAAGACACCGCACAGACATAGTGTGAAGAGATCCTTCCATTCCGAATGCCCATCAAATAAAAACTCTAATGTAAATGGCGAGCAGTGTTTGAATTTTGATATTAAGACTTGGATTAGAGTTAATATTGGTACAGTGTTAGCTGACTAAGGGAAACTTGCTGAGAGATATCACGAGCATGTGATTGAGTTATAGACTAAACATCTCAAGAGCTGACACTATAGGCAGACATGGCTGTACGGCCTATAGGGTTCTAGCTTTGGTGGTATTACTGTTTATATATGTGGTTTTAAAATGCGAATTTCCTGCGAATTAGTTCTGGTATCATATTATATAATCAATCACTGTTTACATATATGTATATGTATATATAGATACTATATAAACTATCCAATTTCTATATATACCTTTATATATAATATCATGCAAACAATCTTTGTCCATATATACATACATAGATATGCATATACATATACATATGCATATATCTACGATATGAAATGTAATAGGAAATTCGGCAAATGGAGAAGTCTATTTAGTAATGCGTCTAGCCCAAGTAACTTAAGCTCTCTAGTCTAGTATTTGGTTGCATTGTTATGACTGTTCTATTAAGCGATGCCTTCTATGTTTGGATCTATATATACTATGAGCCAAATAGATCGTATCTTATAGCTTACTAGACATCTAAGTGTTTCTTGACATCCACATCTATATACATATGTATATATGATAGATATCCTATTGCAATATCTTCTGCTTTAACTATATATGTATATAGAACTACATATATTTTTTTCGAATCAATCTCTACACACATTTCTATAGCTATGTCTATATCCCTATATCTACATATATCTTTCTCCCATCTTCACCTATATTTCATATTGTATGGCTATAGCTACATATATGTCCTTGATCTGAACTCTTCCCTGACTAATGGGTAGCTCTGCTCGTATGTGTATAAAGTTGCTCCAGCTTCATTAAATTGACTTTCTTCCCGATCACTTGGCGCGCAGCAGGAGCGTAAAGACGGAATAGGTCGATCGGATGACCTAGGAAAAGAGAATCGATAGGATTACAGAGCTCAACTGAAATGGAGGCCATAAGAGGGGGGCACCTGCTCGAAGGTCTCCAGGGTGACGGCTATGTAGCCGCCGGCATAGATGCAGAACGTCCTCTGGCTGCGCATCAGCGTGAAGATCAGCAAGCGGCGGAACCGCGGCGACTGATCCAGCCAGTTGCAGGCGTAGAAGGCGTCGCACAGCTGCTCGCTCTGGCTGCGCATGCGGTCGCCGAAGTAGCAGATGATGAACACCTCCAGGGTGACAGCCAGGAAGAACACCGAGGAGAGCATCATGGCGGAGAGATCGTGCGAGTCGGCCACATAGAGGAAGTGCATGGCCACGGTGCACTGAACGGTGGCCGTGCAGAGGAACTGGGCGAGGCAGGCGATCGAGAGGATCTGCTGGATGGTGGCGTGCAGCTGGATGATGTGTATGAAGTCCTCGATGCAGTCGTGCAGCTCCAGCTGCACGATGCGGCACCGGGACGGGCAATCGGGATGGCCCGGATAGCCGAGGCGGCGCACGCGCAGCTCCAGGGCGCGCATGTGGCCCGTGAGCACGCAGAGATATGCCGGCGGGTAGGAGTCGTTGGCACAGTCCTGGACGGCCTGGACGATCAGGCCGAACAGCTGATAGCAGCAGATGCAGACGTACGCCAGATCCGAGCTGAGCCAGTCGACGGCGAACCAAGCGGGGTAGAGTAGCTGGCGCTCCTTCGCTATGGCCACCCGGATGCAGCTGAGCAGGGTGCCGACGACAAAGATGCCGGCGAAGATGCGAAAGCTTCTCCTCGCCGTGCCGACAGCCTGCCGCAGGGCTAGCAGCTCCTCGGGATGCTGCACGCTCAGCACCCGCCTGTCCAGCACCTGGAGCAGCTCGCGTATCCGATCGAGATGCCGGCGCACCAGGAACACATTGATGAACTTGAAGTTGGCCGCAATGTCGGTGATCGTAATGGTCAGATTCTCGCACAGCTCCTGCATATTGCGCGTCAGGATGAGCCGCGCCAGCAGCGTCAGCGGGAACAGCAAGGTGACCAGCACGTTCAGCGTGATGGCCCGGAGCAGGTACCTCAACCGGGCCATGCCCGAGGGCCGTATCAAGCCAGTTAGCTCCCAAACGCGCCAATGATAGCTGAGCGCCTCATGAGTGTCCAGCAGCCGCTTCCTGTCCAGCTCGAGTTCCCTCAACTGCTGCGCTCCCATCTCGTCTGCCTTTTGACCGTTGGACGCCTCCACCAGGGGCATTTATAGCTGTCACCTAGGCAGGCACAGAGGTGCAGCAAGCTGTCCAACTTCCCACTATTTGGGAGCAATTATGGCGCCATTATAGACCTAGCGGGAGGGAGGGAGCGAGCGAGACCACCCAAGCAAAATTTCACCATAATCGTAATTTGTTTATCGTTTTATTATCCAAAAGTTCATCAAAGGTGTGGGGCTGAGTGTGTTGGGATGGCATGCGCTTATCAAGCAATCAACCGTTACTTAAACGCTGCACAATTTGAATACGCAATGCGATCCTGCAGCGAAATGTCCTCGAGACAATTACAGGATAATTTGTAGGGCAGCAAATTCTGATGATGCGATGCAAATGCATGGTGTCGCTATGTGTGTGTGTGTGTCTGTGTGTGTGTGTGTGGACACAGGTGCAGAAATTGACAACATTCGAGCAAACAATTTGCTCAATTCCTGCCTAAGATGGGCGTAAATACTTAACAAAATCCCTTCCAATAGAAGGATTCTACCAGCTCGAACTATTTCTAGGACAAGTGCTATAAGACCTTAGGCATTATAGTACTCTTACTAATCTTAACTAGTTAAGTGGAGCCAAAGCTGATCAGGTAGAACTAAGAAACTAAGCCTAAAAGAAAGTATTCCTCGCAGATATTATAATGCAGTAAATTCAACATAAATTCCATTTTAGAAACATTGAAATGCTGTTTTGTGTGCTGAGCGCCTTCAACTAGGTGATATGTGTGTGTGTGTGTGTGTGTGAGTGTGTGAGTGTTTCTATATACGATACGTTACGAGTATATAAAGGTTTGTCTTTGGAACACAATAGCCTAATTAAAGTAATATTTAGAAATCTAGCTGACTCTATCAAAACTTTGATTGGAGTCGGCTCCGGGCTAACTCTAAACTTAGTCTAAAGAAAATGTTTGGCTAAACTGAAATTGCTTGAAAGTTGACGCCCATCTCAACATTTTGTTAAATGGATCAAGAATACTATATATGTATGTATGTATAGTGCCTCTTACATATATAGGAGTGAGTGAGAGTGTGCGTGTGTGTTTCGTTTTGTATATATGTATATATATTTATGTATATAATTGCATACATATGCGACAATGTATGCATGCATGTATGTGTGTATGTGTAGGCAATATTAACATAGTTTTAGCTCATTTACATAATATAAAGATATAAAGATTTATATGTATGTATGTGTATATATATATATATGTATATGTGATATAGACATAGTTCAGTATGTACATAGGAATTGCAAAATTAATTCAATCTATAAGCAATTTAAAGCTATGCTGGAGGGATGCGGATGCGGATGTTCTTCGGGCTACAGCAAAACAAACACAAATCGATTGGACGCACATACAAAAAATACAATAAATTAACAGTTTTTTTTTTTTGTTTTTTGGGATTTTAGGGGGAATACGACGTAAATTTCACTTAGCTCGGTAACTTAATTTGTAATTTTTAAGAATTAATTTAGAAATACAATTAAGCAAACAGAGACAAAATAATTAGTCTAGAGAGAAACATGGTAATTCTTTCAAAGCTTTTCCGTATTCTCGATTTTTTTTTTTTCTTTTTGTTTTATAATTTATAAATTGAGCATAATGTTGATTATGGAAAAAGCGTTGCAAAAGCGAAATTGGAAAATATTTAGCTAGTTTTACAAATAGTCGATATACTCGTTTTGCACAGGTTTACAATTATATATATATATATATATATATATATATATATATATATATATATATAT
>NW_022046192.1:49026-59709 GCF_001654015.2 Drosophila navojoa | reverse complement strand
AATCCCCTGAACCCTTCGAAGAATTGATATTTCACAATAATTCTTCGCGTCTTTCAGCTTACTCAAGAAACACACACTCTCTTTTCATATCGTTCAAAGCACAAGTCTATAGTGTTTGAAATACTCCTATTAAATTACAAGAAAAGTCTAAATTACATAAAATACTTATTAGACTACATTTAAGATTTGGAAGCAAATTTCAAGTTTCTAGCTCTTATATCTTCTGAGATCGACGCGTTCATACATACGGACGGACTCAGCTTGTCGCCCCGATCAAGAATATATATGTATACTTTGTGGGTTCTGTCAGGCCTTCTTCTGCCTGTTACATACTCTTAACAAAATCATAATACCCTGATTTCCCATCTTCAATGGGTTTAGAGGATAAAAAAAAAACCCGAAGCCGAAGCAGAACGCGCTGAGACGAAACGTTTCCAAGAATCCTTTTTACAGCTTTCAACTTATGCAGAAAAACCCATTCGATACGTACTTTTAATTTATATATGCAAAGATTTATGCGATTTATGAAAATGCCAGACACACACACACACACACACACACACACCTATGAGGCATTTGTATCTTTGCTCAATCTGAATTCTCGAAACGCATTCCGATTGCTGCTCCATTCTCCATTCTTGAGAAAAACAAACTATATTTAGCCTTGGTCTTTCAGTCGGAACTGAATCTGAATCTAATCGCCCATTTGAATCCTCGAATTCCTTTGGATTTGCATATTTTCTTCGTAGAATTCGAGCCAACGAAAATGTCTATTTAAAACACTCTCGGAGGCCAAATGCATCTACCTCAGCCAGCCGCGCGGTGAGCCTTAGCCACAAATGGGTTTTCAGAGCGCAACCAAAACATGATATTAGTATAAATGGGCTAGTGTTACGGCAGTGCTGGAAATGCCAAAAGAATGCATGCACATATGTATGTATATGGATGGGATGCACACTTGCCACACGCGAAGCGTGACAATTTTCCCCTCAGCGAGTACGCCTTGGGCAGAGAGACTAGTATCTTTGGTAGCTCGAAGCTCAGCTGATAGATGGCTGACGATGAGATAGATGGATGAGAGCAAGAGATGAGATTCAGATAAGATCTAACTGCAGGGCCACTGGCCAGACCTAGGCCAAGTCTGAATTGGATTTGTGGCACTGAGCCCCTGCCAAAGCAATTTCAAGTGCAGACACCGATGCAGATGCAGATACAGATGCAGATACAGATGCAGATACAGATGCAGATACAGATAGATCTTTGACAAATGACAAGGCAAAGTGTGTAACTGGAACCAGGTCCAGAGCTGTGACACAATTGCCTCACATATTGTATGACAGCTAGAGCAGTGCATCAAAGTGCCCGACTAATAGATACCCTGTGCAACAGTAATTATCAATGCTGCAGGATGTTGTACTACTCATTATATTACATCTGTCGTGCAAAACAGGAACTCAGGCTCTTAAGCTCTACGACTCGCATTCTTTAAATCGATATTTATCGGTATCGAAGATCTCAACTTGCCTTTGCCAGCTAATATACCATCTCTCTAGCATTTGCAGTGCGTATCACAACAGCAGCTTAGACAAGAACCAACTAAGACAACTGTAACAATAATAATATGAAACATAGAAGAAAGATAAATAGACATCAAGAGTGTGACAGAGACAGAGACAGCGACAGCGACTGAAGATTGAGCTTGTGTTTTGAGATCCAAGATCCGAGACTTGAGACTAGCGACTTGAGTCTGGACATGGACATGAACATAATTGGCATTTTGTTGCATTATCCACAGATCTGTTGCTCAGCTGAGCGCTGCATCAGGTGAGAGTTATGCGCTGTTGTTAATTAACCATTTACGGCCTGATTGCAGCGACAGAGACAAGCCAAACAAAACTGACACAAAGATCAACAAACAGACAGACAAGCGAACAGCCGGACAAACGGACAAGTGGACAGCCATTAGAGAGAAGTGTAACGAGGCCTGTTTGTATTTATGTACATATACATATGTATCTCACTCTAAGGTGTCGCACAGGCAGGCCATGGAGATGCCTTAAAGGCTCAAAGTCAAATGCTTAACCCCAGGAGTTGAGTATAAAGATAAATATGTATATTATTTAAGCTTTGCCTAATCGATACTAAGCGAGTCGATAACATGCCAGCTATCGATAAATAATAATAGAGATATATATATAATAGCAGTAAATTATAGTTTAGTGTTATTGATTCTCGATGTTTCTGGATCAACAAGACAACCGATTAATCGATATCAGCAATTAGCTATCGATGTCCTTGGAAAATTGATATTAATATTGGACGAGTCGATAATACGCCAGTTATCGAGCAATAAAGCTAAAGATAAACTTAACATTGGAGTAAATTTGCATTTAGTGGTAGAAGATTCATCGATAACCACATCTAAGTATCCGCCGCAAAATCTTTAGACTTTACCTAGACTCCTAGGTTCGATCAAAGATTTGGTGTGAAAAAGTTTTCATAGCCTATCGATAAACGATTAATCGATCAATTGGATTAACTAAAGGAGATCAAATTGATCTTTCAGCTATTTGCATTGAGCTGCACTCGAAACCCATTCAAAACGTATTAACCAAGTGTTGAAAATAATTCGATAAGTTGTAAGAATGGAAATCGATAAATTCATAAGAAATTCCCTGATTTCACTACTTACATTCCTTGTGATCGTTACAAAAAGAAAACGAATGACACATATGTATATATATTTCTATATGTCTCTGTCTTTGTCTTTGTACAATACAGTGCAACACGCACGATCAATCCATTCGATGTATGGATATCAACCGGAAAACTAACTCGCTCGACTGCAGCTCGAAAGTGCGGCACGACTTTTGTCTTCTTCGTTTTTGCATAGGGCAAAGAAGGGCGGGCGGGTCCCAATCACGATACACATTTCAACAGGCATACGTGTGTGTGTGTGTTTAGTCGTAAATATATCTGAATAAGTACATTAACAGTTGGCAACGAAACGGGTCAATCAACTGCCCAACTGCGTTGGGTGCGCACATTTCATCGCTGCCCGCCGGCCCCCCCGTCGTCTGCACCAACTGTCGAAAAAGCAAAAGAAACAAAACCCGGTTGGTTGGCTTCCCCCTAGCCAGCCGGCTGTAGCTGCCCACCGGTTGGCCAAGTAGATAGCACGCACGTGATCTGCAGGCCGAGCACACACAGCGGCGAGCGCACCAAATCTGAATGAAGAATTTATGAATGGAGTTGCCACAATGCGTGAGCGAATTGAGTCGTGAGTGTGCGTGCGTGTGCGTGTGTGTGTATGAGTGTGAGTTGAGTGAATTGCGTGTGCTTGGCATGCTGGAGGATTAATACGGCTAGCCTAGCTATAGCTAGCATGCACTAGGCGCAATCTACGACACAAAGATACAAATGTATCTTTGTATACCCATTGAAAATGAGAAATCAGGGTATAATGGGTTTATTGAAATGTATGTAACAGGCAGCAGGAGGCATGGCAGATCGATATATATATTCTTGATCAGGGCGACGAGCTGATGGCTGATATAGCTCTGTTCGTTTGTCCGTATGTATGAACGCGACGATCTCAGAAGATAGAAGAGCTAGAGACTTGAAATTCGATTTGTTGAAATGTCCGTATATATAGCGCGCATATTAAGTTTATCGCAAATCCATCGACAAGAAAAGTTGTTAAGCAATTCGATTTTCAAGATATGTATGTTTATTGAAATATCAATTGCTCGAAGGTTGCAGGGAATCTCGTAGTCGAGCAGGCTCGACCAGAGCTAGCTTACTTGTTGATTTTAGCCTGCGCACGTGCTGCAGCAGGCGCATCGCAAAACATTTATCGTTTATCGCAACAATCGCACAATAACACAATTTGCCAACTCTCTCTCTCTCTCCCTTTCTCTCTCTCTCTTTCTGTCTCTGTCTCTCTCTCTCTCTCTCTCTCTCTCTCTCTCTAGCTGTCTATTTATGTGCGGCATGCGAAATGGCTTTGCACTCTGTGGCATGCATATATATTGTTGCAAGCAAAGGTTGGCTACTGTGCAAACTGCATCCGCAGTGGGATTTTTCTATAGATGTATCTGTAGCTGCAGCTGTATCTATATATATATTACTATATATATGTATATGTATATGTATATATGTGACTGTATCTGTATCTGCTTTGGCACGCATGTCTCGAGCTGCGACGCTCTGACGCATTGTCTGAGCGTGGCTCAACAACTTGAAATTGTGGCATAAACACGTTCTACGATTTCCGGCATGAGTGTTGGCGTTGTTGTTGTTGTTGTTGTTGCTGCTGTTGTTTGTTAGTTTCATTGATCATCATCATTATGCGCACTAATGCGGCTCATTGCTATCTGTCTCAGCCCTCACCCCCCACTCCTCACCCCTCAGCCCGCATCCCTCACTGGCTGACAGGTAACAACAACCCCAATTTGACCTCTTGACCTAATTGTAAACGTTTTGATCTCTCTACCATGATCGACACTTGCACTCGCACGCCGTTGCAGCTAATGAATAACACTCTGAAGCAACACTTGCCAAAATAGCATGATTTACGAGCTCTTACAATGGAAGATGGAAGCCACAACACTCGCACTTCATTCAGGTAAGACTTGGCAGACGTCAAAATCTCTATAAATTGAACACTCTATTTACAAAAACTGAAACAGGTAAAGCCCCATCAGTTCGTGAAAAAAGTGTGCAAAAGTTGTGTTGAGTTGAGAAACTCTAAGTATTGAAAATTACTATAAAAGCTCTATATAATATCGGAATTTCTTGTAAAAGACTGTAGATTATATTGTATTATCTAAAATTATTGCATAGAATCTCTACATCAGATCTATATATACAACATGTATGAAATTATTGCAAAAGATTTTTAATGCATTTCATACAACATTTTCGGACTTATAGTTCATACACGACAAAAAATCCCTTAAGCTGCGATACTTGATTTGATATAAACACTTTTCCATATAGGGAAGCTCTCTATGATATATACAAACGAGCATTACTTTAAATATTTGAACATCAGGAAGTGTTTAGAAGCTATTTGCCTCAAGATATATGCATCTTTCTATTCTCGATTTCAGCAAGGAATCTATGCCAAAGATAAATGAAACAATTTCAGGAATCTTCATCGAGGCCATATATTAGCAGCATTCGAACAGGAAATTGTAGCACTGCTCGTTTAAAGTTTGATTAAATGTTATTTATAGTTTATGGCGAAAAAAACAAAAAAAAAACACAACCAAATAGAAGTGTATTCCCACAGTGAAGCAATATATTTATAAATAACTGTTTAGCCTTGCCAAAGTGTCAAATTTTAAAGGTCTTTTACCCGCCGACATATGCTTGAGTCATTGATATATTTGTGTTGCTCTAGAACAATCAATTGGTGAGCGCGACTTTATTTAGGGGCTACACAATTCGATTAGTGAAAAGAAAGGGAAATACCGAGGGAGACAGAGAGGGAGAGAGACAGAGAGAGAGGGCAAGATAGTGCCAAAGATTGGGTAAACTCTGAGCCAGGGCCCACAATCTAACTGCAAGATCTCAAACAGTGCGACCTTAGGCGACACAAACCGAGTCGAACAAGTGGTTCGCGCGCTCAACTGATCGTGAATTAAATAAAATAAATAAATAAAAAAAATAAAAAAAAAAAATTACTTTCGATTTTAGTGGGAATCGTTTTAGTAATTAATTTATGACTCTTGAGGGCAATTACATTTTGAGGGCATTTTTGTTTTCTTTGAGCTGAAAGAAAGGGCCCAGCGCAGCGGCGATCAAGTTTCAAGATCGTGCCAACTATTGGAGGACGCAATCATCTTCAATCATTAGCCAAAGACCAGAGCATATATAACATCATTTGTGATAATGATCGAGCAATCAAAAAAACAGCCGGCCAATTGCCAATGGCCAATGGCCAATGACCAATGGCCAATAGCATGTCAAATGATCTGGCCAAATGGCCTAGACAGCGCCTAGTTGACGATAGCCCAAAAAAAGAAGAAAAACAAAAACAAATAGAAAACAAAATTAAAAACTTGAAAACCCAAAACAAAGCCAAAGACCCTAGCGCACGCACTTCATTTGATTTAGGGGTCTTGGACGCGAGAAAAAAAAAAAGTGTCCCACGAGAGGCCCACATAAAACATAATCAACATAATAAACATGCCAACGGCATTATAATGAACTTGTGCTTGAAACACGAAAGCGAACAACATACGAACATCAAACAAATTCACAACCAATTTCAATACCAATTCCAATCCCAATTCCAATTCCAATTCCGATTCCAAATCGAAGCCCAGCAGGCCAACGACATGGCACTAGCAATTAAAATCGCTTTTCGAGGGCTTTTCGATGTAATGTAACACGCATAGAAAGTTTAATTTCTGTTTTTTTTTTTTTTTGCCTTTGTCGTTGGTCAATTCGAAATTCATTTGTTGCATAAGATTCTGTACATCAACCTGCTGGAGCTTAAAGTCTCGGCTAAAGAAAATCAAGAGAAGAGAACTCAACAGCTATGTAAAACTCATTTAGATATTTTATGGTTCTACGAGGTTGCCTAATTTTTTATTCGCTCCATCTAGCTTGCTATGATCAGTTGATATTCAATCGATCATATATATTACATATATTTAATAGAAGATCCTAATCTAAAGTTGTGTTCTAGAGATTTCAGTCGATCTCAAGCTGAGAATAGATTGTTCTTTGCCCGTTTATCAAGATCCAAGAAGCATATAACAAAAACTAGTGAATTTACTATGTATATTGAAATACGTTTGTAACGGTAATCGATAACACACTCGATTTATTATCGATATCATTCAAGGAATTGATTGGTTGGCTATATATATTGAAATAAGATTGTAATGATAATCGATAACACACTCGATTTGTTATCGATATCATACAGTGAATTGATTGTTTGGCTATATATATTGAAATTCGTTTGTAACGGTAATCGATAACACACTCGATTTGTTATCGATCTCATTCAGTGATTTTATTGTTTGGCCATATATATTGAAATACGTTTGTAACGATAATCGATAACACACTCGACTTGTTATCGATATCACACAGTGAATCGATTGTTTGGCTTAGTTTCCCGGCATGTATCGTTATCAATAACTTTATCGCTTGCCATTTCCGCAAACTCTTTGAACATTCGCATGCACAACGCGTCGATCCAGAGGCTGTTTGCTATATTTGCCAACGCCCAACGATCGCTGCATTAAAGCGCGATGTTATCTATATATATGTATATGTATGTATATGCAAATATGCAAATATATATATATGTACATTATATACCATATTGTTCCGTCATATTTCATTGGCAATTGCCGCGATCGCCCTGCTGACAGGAGAGTTGACAGCTAATAGGCAACGTCGTCGCCACTGCCAAGCGCCAATTGCAGAGAGAGAGAGAGAGAGTGAGAGAGAGAAAGAGAGAGCTGAAAGGGAGGCTGGTTAAATATTGATGATAATACAAGTTGAAAATATCGCAGAGACCCAAGTGAGCCGATTAATTGCCGGCAACGGCGCATGCATAGATAAATATTAATATGAATAGAGTCTATTCCACCCCAACAAGCGAAACACACACTCACACAAACACACACACACACACTCATACACTCACTCGCTGCTTGTAACGAATGAGGCAAAGCCCAAACGAATTGCGCAGCGATAAATTACAAAGGAATTCGTAACGCCCAACGGTCAAAAAATTGAGGCGTAACGAGGCGCTAAGCTAAACCGTTTCTGAGCAAGTACCGTAAACTCGATTATAATCGGCAATAAGAATCTATCTATATTAGTTGATGTCGCCATGTGTAAGTGGGATTTGCATTGATTTATTTTGAATAGTTCGCCTGAAGTGTATATATGGGAAGAGACGACGGTAAGTGCCCGAACTGCAATATCTAACCCATTGTATCTCACTGTGTGTCTTTCTCTATATATATATACATATATATCTAGCTCTTTTTATGTAAATCTCTCTCTCTCTCTCTCTCTCAATTTAGTCAACTGTCTTTCTCTTTCGTTCTTGCCTTTATATCTTTGTCTATGTTTCCTTTTCGCTGTCTATCTTTCTGCTATTCTAGCTGAACTTCCAGCTAACTGACATTCTCTTCTATGGAATAGCCTCCTCAATCGAGTGAGTTCTCTATATATATCTCCCTCTTCACTCTGTCTATTTATATATATACATAAATATCTCCACCTATCTATCTTTGATTCTGTCTTTCATTTCTCATTCTCTTACACTCTCTTCTCTTTCTCTCTCTCTCTCTCTTTTTGTATATGTCCCAAAGAGATTATGTCTCCCTGTCTCATTCTCTATTATATTTCGTCCTCTTTGTGCTTATCTGTCTTGTATCTCTATCATACTCCTCTTGATTCTCTCTTTTCTCTCTCTCTCTCTCTCTCTCTCACTCTTTCTCTGATATTGTTATCTCTCGCTTTCTCTCATATTCTCTCTCTCTCTCTCTATCTCTGTCTCTGTCTCTCTCTGTCTCTGTCTTTGCAAAATAAAGATATTCAAGACAATTTTCCATTATTCCCGTCGGTTGCTCCCCACTTCACTGCCTAATCTCTCCCCCTCATACTCCCAGCTCCAATACTCCGCACTATAGAGCTCTTGCATACATACTATATATTATTCACTTAGTCGCTTTGCGCTGTGCGAAATTATTTATGCAAATTGTATGCGCAAAAGCGAAAAGTAAATAAAAATGTTTGCATTTATATTGATAACAACATAAATGAGTGTCTGTCTATGTGTGTGTGTGTGTGTGTGTGTGTGCGTGTGCATGCATGTGTGTGAGTGCTTAATGCACTTTAAGTTTTTGCATTTGCAACTTGAAACGAATCGAGTCGAGCTCTGGCGCTGGCGCTGGCGCAGGCGCTGGGGGCGTCCACAGCGAACGGGGGCGTTGTCGTCGGCATTAGTCAAAGGCATTTGGCTACCGATTTGTTTTACTTGCAACTTCGACATTGGCGGCAATTGTTGTTGTTGTTGTTGTTGCTGTTGTTGTCGTTCTTGAGCTGCGCATGCGCAAAAGCCAAGTCGACGACGACGACGACGACGACGCCGCACCGCCACCAACATCTATCGAAATTGTGTATCTTACGGCCCGACGCATAGTTGGATAGTTGGTGCAACTAATGAGGCTGCCACAGCTACATGCTACATGCCACACCGCATGCCGCATGCCGCATGCCACTTGGCTGGGGCAGCCAACATGTGTCAGCATAATTAAACAAATCTACACACATGACCATTAACCGATATACGCATACATACCTATATATATAAGGTAAGTATATATAATATATATATATACATATGTATATATAAGGTATGAACCACCAACAGACTTTACCGATTAACCAGATTGTCGACCCGTTGATTTCGCATACCCTGCAAATGCAATGAGTGCATGCATAAAACGCATACGCATATGAAAGACCAAAACTATCGATATATATCGATATTGAAGCACTAGGCACACACTTCTTTCATCACTTTCAATGAGCAATAAGTAAGCCATATATAGCATTATAAAACATATAAACATATCGATATATATCGATATGTTCGATTATTATCACTTTTAGTACATTTCAAAGAGCTAGAAAGCACAAATGAAAACCTTTCAATAAACACACCCTACGTTTCTATGGATTCTACTATATCTCGATATATCTCGATTTTAAACGCAGCACCCATAACAGCAATCGATATTTAATTTCAACATCTAGTTTACTTCAGATACATATGTCTGAAAGTGTTGGCAGATACAAGCTCAAATATTGGTCCAGATTGATAGCTATCGAACTATCGATATATCGATATTTGACAAATATCTACCGCATTTACAATTGTCAACTCTAGCAATGGCATTTTCAACGGTTCCATCTTCGACTGGTATGCATGCAGGGTATCTGCTCGTCGGGCATTTGCAAGCCGATGTTGATTTGTTGTTGTTCGCTTGTTAATTAATGCAAAGGCAATACGAAAACAACAAATAAAAAACGCACCACGACAAGTTTCAGTCACTAAATTAAACTTTTCAAATGATTTAAGCCAAATGCCACTTTGCATTCAGGGCCATCGACTTGGCCACACACGCACACACAAACGGACAGACAGAGAGAGAGCGAGAGAGAGAGCGAGAGAGAGAGAGAGAGAGAGAGAGACATGTGAGCTGCAGACATGGAAATGGGCGTCTGGGCCCAGATATATCTGTAGCTGTAGCTGTAGCTGTAGCTGTATCTGTATCTGCGTCTCGCTGCTGCGATGCCTTGACAAGTCAATTTTAGTTTTGTCTCTAACGGTAACAAGCTGTTGACAGAGCCAGCCAAACGATGGATGGGGAGCCAAGGGGATGCAGCACGTACATATGTGTCTGCTGCAGTTGCAGATGTTTAAATAATCTTTTAGACATCATTGACTGCCCGCCTAGAAGCCCAAACTCAATCAACGGGCGGTCCATCTCAAGAACTGCAGCTGTAGAGCAGCAAAACTCTAATTTAATGAGCCCCGAGATCTCTGAATCTACCAAACATGGATGATTGATGCATTTAATGATAGAATATAGAATATAGAATATAGAATATAGAATATAGAATATAGAATATAGA
>NW_022046192.1:0-39471 GCF_001654015.2 Drosophila navojoa | reverse complement strand
GGGGGGGTTTTTTTTTTTTTTTTTTTTTTTTTTTTTTTTTTTTTTTTTTTTTTTGGTACGTCAAGCCCATAAATGATTTGTCCAGGCAAATGGGCAACATGTCGAACTGACGTCGTTTGTCCATTTGGTCGGAGCTGTCGAATCGTGCAATAGATATTAATAAATATTGAAATATGGCCAGAGAAATACATGCGATGGCTCGATTAATGACAAACGACAACAAATCGCTGCCCGGGCCCCGGATTGCCCAATCGATCGATCGATGGATCACTTGGTTAGATCGCTTTGGATCGTCGCATATTGTGCGCTGCTCACCTTTGGCGTCAGTTGCTATCTCTGAATTAATTTGTAGCCACGTTTGACCAATTTGTCTTTAGTTTTTTTTTTCTTTTCTTTTTGTTCCCTTTTTTTGTAATTTTGATATTTGTCATTTTTTTGTTTCTATTTTATTTATGCATTTATATTTTTTTGGTGCTGTCGTGTTTGAATGACAATCGGAGCGGTTTGATAAGCGACTGGGACTGTGCATGGAAAACGGAAACGAAATCGAAAACCCACAATTGACTGACTGAAAAACGAATCCAAATACGAGCGAACGAAGTTATCGAACCGGGTGTGCATGACTAGCTGATACCGTGCACTGTGATCCATTACTCAACGGATGCTTGAGTAGAGGAGATTCGAGATTGTTACTCAGATATACAAATTTGTTCAAGATAGCTCTGTGATGATTAATGGAAGATAAACTGATTTGGAAAGCGCATTTCTAGCGATATAAGGAATAGAGTTGAAGTTTTCGGAAACAATAACTCTAGTGGAACAGAGAGAGAAAGAGACTGACATTAATTAATTGACTCTGTTCTTCGTTATGAATAAGAATATACTATATTTATATTATAAATATTTACAAATATATAAAGAGTGAGTGTGCTCTAGTTGGTAGATATATAGATCGTTCCGTTTATAAGGTCATGGAATACATATATCAGGACTACATATATACATTCATACATGTATACCTCTATATATGCCTCCACTAGAACAGAAACTAAATATAGAAAACCCATTTGATGTCTTTCTTGAACAATTTTACAATTTACTCTTTTTGCCATACTGAAATTCGTATCATCTATAGCTAACAAAGCAACAATATCCTCCCTCCATTGCAGGGTATAGCAGTAAAGTGTAACCGAATTACCTAGCAACGCGAATCCAATCAAAATATTATGCGACAAACTGTGCGTCACTTTTTCTTTTGGCAAACGGCCCAAAAGCCATTTGAAATTCTTGACCTACGACATGCGAGAGTCTACCATATGTGCAACTGTATATATAGACATACATATATATGTATGTCTGCTCTATAGAGCTGTGAGTGTTGCTTATTTGCGGACATCTGCGCAATGTGACATGACGAAACGTTTTTTTTTTTTTTTTTCGGTATATAGATAGATATCGGACGCCCTAAAGGCGCGTTGCCTGTGATTCAGATCCGCATTCGTAGAACCAATGATTAGGCATCTATATAGCAACATATTGTGTACATAAATGTGCAAGTGCGTATGTGTGTGTGTGTGTGCTTAGAGAATGACTGTTTGTATTTGTGGGCTGTGAATTTTTGGCGCCACGTAATGCCCGATAAGCCAAATCTGAATGGAACAACATGTTGGGAAAGTGTCAAGAATTTGTCAACGGGAAAAAATTGATAAGTGTTACGCATAGCCTATTTGATAAAACCCGATTAGGCTTTTCTCTGAAAACTAGCCATAGATGTTCCCTTAAGAGTTACTTCTCATATGAGCAGAGTCTTAAGAACATAGAAGACTATATCGTATAGCTATACCGGAAGCATCGATCGCAATCTCGCTTGCTCTATATATTTACGTATGAAACTCGGTCTTTAGACTACTTACTACGACTTTAAGTTGCTATAAAAATTCTGGCTGGTTCTCTTCTTATTCTTCTCCCTATATATTATAGTAGAACATAATTAGTTAAATTAACTTACCGAGTTGATGTTGCGTGTCTACAAAACGTTAATAACTTTTATATTTGTTATTTTAATGGAACCTAGAAGACAGAAGAAGGTGAAGAAACACATTAGCAATATGGTACGAGCTGGAATAAATATAAAACTAAAGGTAAACACTATAATGTGACATCATGTAAGAAAACACCGACTGCGTACTACTCGCTCACGGCAGTATACCAGATCAAAGTGGTTGGAAGGCGTTCGAATAGGTTCAAGCTATAGTTGTAGAGGATGTTAACAGTGTTGGAAAACTTTTGAATTTATACGTGTTTGCCTGATATGAAATACCCCCCAAGGAATTAGTTATAAACTCAAGAGAAACATTTACTTAGGTAAAATTTAAATTATATTTGATGTGTTAAGGAATTGATTGCTTAAAAAAGATAATATCTGTGGGCTATATCGGAGCAGACTACATACATCTTCTATATATGTATGTATATGCCTAACTTTCTAAAACATCTCTAGTTTCTTAAGGACAATAGGGCATTATATAATACATTAATCAATCTCATAAAGCAAATACTTAAAGCGGTAAATGATGTTCTATATACATACATACATATATATGTATATATAGGATATATATGTATATTTATAAGTCAATAAATATAGGCGTTAACGTGGCTTTTATGGCCTACGTAAATAAGCGATGAAATGCGCGAAAAGCTACAAATGCGATTCATTATGAATACACCAGGGAGAGAGAGAGAGAGATGGCTTGAGTTGGAGAGAGAAAGATAGATGGGCAGACAGACAGACAGACAGATAGACTACTCATGTACCAATATACAGATGTACTGATGCATGAGTGCGAATACAACAGATACAACTCGTCAGCTTCGTGTAGGCTTGTTTTGCAATCAAGCATACAAACACACACACGCACACACACACACACACACAAAGTTTTAGCAATAAGCTAAAAGCCGACAAATGTTTGACAAGCGGAAATGGCAAAAAGCACAGCAAACACGCGCAAAGCACAACAAACAACAAAAACATCAAAAACATTTGGCGATAAAGCGACAAACCTATGCGAAAAAAAAAAAATCAAGCAACTAAGAACAGCAAGAAGAACCAACAAAATAAATCCTTAGACTTCCAGGAATGATCTACGAGTAAGAAAAAAAAACTTGAGAACTACGATCATAGGTAAGATTTGCAACTAGCTAATATTTGCTCAATGTTCTTTTCTAGCTTTAAGATGGAATATTAATTTAAGTTTAAGTCCCATACTTTGAAAAGTGAGCTATATCTAAGGAATAAACCTAACCTGTATCACTGAAAAACCCCAATATTGAATGAAAATGAAAATTGTCGTAGCATATCATAAAGTTTTAGACTCAACTAAGCCGTAGTTTCAAAGGTCTATCATCTATAAATATCAATTCATCTATAATAATTCAGCTTCCAGTTTTTACCTCAAGGCCCAACCTAACTTTTCAAACGGCAAACTCAGCCAAGCCCAATTAACACCTTTTCCCTACGAGTATCGTGGGCCTTGAGTGTTTTTGGAACTAATTTCCATTTGTTTTTTTGTTAAATTTTACGCAAAATTCATTCAGTGGCCCATCCTAAGTGTGAACCTAACCTCAAAGCTGACAAAACGATTCCCGTGAAGCGGCGTGACAAAGGTCGATTGATGCGCTTTAGGCTGCTGCAGGTAAACTGCACTGGGCAGGGTCAACACGCACGGTTGGGTGTTAATGAATGACCCTGCATAAGCATTAATGCTTGACCTTTGGCTTGGTCCTTGATTTCACTGTATGACTCTGTGTGTGTGTGTGTGTGTGTGTGTGTGTGTGTATTTACCTGCGCATGCGGTCATCAAGGTCGCAGCCTGAACAGCTGACATGACTCAATCTGCCCATCTGGCCTTTTGACAACAATAACTATACCATATTTTTACTTAGCGCACACGCTAGGCCCATGACTCATCAAAGCTTATTTCTGCCCAAGTAACGCCCAATCACCATATCCCCATGCTACTATATGGGCTAAGCTCTTTTTCCTGTTATGCAGTAAAATGAATTCTTTATATGTATGTACATATATATGTATAATGATTGTAGTTGTAATTGAATTCAAAGTCTTATCAGAGCTATGGGAGTTTTATAGCTATATATAATTATGTAGAGGATATAGTATGTATATATTAAAATGTATATATTTTTAATAGATTATTAGTGGTTTATAGGCATACAATATTATATATTGTATGTAGTATGTATGTAGTAATAATAAGTAGTAGTAGTAGTATGTAGTATGTAGTAATAACAGTATAATACTGTAAAGTCATCATGTAAATAATCCGAGGTCTCTAAAATGAAATCTATATTTTAAATTTGCAGAGTCTAGATCTTTACTACTCTAGCTCTAAGATAAATCATTTTATAGCTGATTTTCAATATGCAACAAAAACAGGAGTTATCAATTTTTAGAAATAAACTCGATCTAGTTGTTATATCTTCTGACAGACGGACTAAATGGATTCAATTTGTCGCCCTGATCAAGATTATATATGTATATACTTTATGGGGTCTCCCACGACTCCTTTCGCCTGTCACATACATTTAAGAAAACCGTTATACCTCGATTTCCCAGTTTTAATGGGCTCAGAGTATAATTACATTACAGTTTCATTTAAGAGAACATTTTACGCTGACGCATGCATTATAAATCATAATATTATATTATCATAATATTAGCTATATAGAAAAATAGATAGATATACATAATCTAATAGAAAAAGCTTTATAAAAAACAAATTAAATAATATTCTTTTATGACCAAAACTCTTAAACTTAAGACTTCTGGTTTAAAATATGCTTTAACTCTAGTGGGGCGTAAACTTCTATGCCCAACTGTTCGTATGTGTGTGTGCGTGTCTGTGCAAGTGCAGCTATAATAGATGCATAAGTAGGTGGGTTTCTGCAGCCTATTGCCCATGCACTTAATGCAGCACATTCCACAGCACACACACACACACACACACAAGCGGAGAGTGAGAGAGACAGAGCTGTAGTACACACACACAGACATACACGTAGCTAGACAGTTATTGGGTGGCCAGGCAAATGGATAATGGGCCAATATAATAATAATAATTTTGGCAGCCAAAAAGGAAGAAAACTGCAAGAAACTATTGGCAATTTTATTGTTCGAAGCATAATCGCGTTTTCCATTTGATTTGTTTGACTGCGCGACACGCAAATCGATGGTTGCCACCCTATAACAGCAGCAACAACAACTATCGAATATAAAAAATATATACATATACATGCATACATATATATGTATGTATAAAAAAAAAAGGAATTACGTTAAATTCTGCGCTTACTTTGCTGCACGCGACGCAGACGACGAAAAATCGCGAAAACTGATGGCAAAAAAAAACACAGCCCAAACACACCGACAAGAGCAGAAAAAAAAACGCACGACACACACACGCACACACACAATAACAGACCTCTATCGACAAGGAAGCACGTTATTATAACGGTAAATGTGCTAAAATTTCGTTTGATTCGCCTAACTAAACTAAAACAATCAAACAAAACCACAGCCGAAATACAAAACAAACAAAAAACAGAAGAAAAAAAACAAAAACAAAAAGCCAAAAACGTAACAACAACAAGATGAAACGGTTAAAGTAACGGCAACGTCGTCCACGACCCGCGACGCTGACGTTGACGCTGGCGACGTCCGTGCAAAGCCGCAGACAAATCGCGAAAACTGCGCCAAGTGCCAGCGACGTCGACAAATCCTAAAGCTGGCCCAGGACGAACTGTAACTGCGACAGCAAAAGCAACGGCAGCGACGACGGCAACGGCGACGCCAACTCTCCCAGATCTCTCTTTTGGCAGAGCTTCACAAGGGTTGGCCTCGGCTCGCGCTCGGCTTCGGCTTGGGCTTGGGCTTGGGCTTCGACTTCGGCCAATGGCCCTCGGAGTTTGACGCTTCGTGAGCCGGCGCTCGTATATAGAGAATGTAAAGAGGCTTACTTCAGCTTCCGCGCAAGTCCTGCCGCACTTGAAACCACCAAATTGAAGCGCACTACAACAGCAGCAACAACAACAGCAATGCCCAAATAGTTTGCGCCAGGCACAGTGGGACGAGCATTGATTAAACTGAACTTTAACTTGTAAATTGCAAATTTAAAAAATATATGAATGCGTAAATAAATTAAATTTGTGATATGTATGATCATTTATATATTATAATATATGTACACATATAAATCACGATTTGCTTTTCCTCTATTAATCATATTACTTACTACACACATACATATATTTTTCCATTATCGCACTTTAGCTTTGGTTTACTTAAGCTCCACTTGCAGCAACTACAGTTACAGTGTATATACATATGTATGTACGTATATATGTGCCACTGTGCAATAGACTTTGTGCTTCTTGTCGAATATTAATGTAATCCATAAAATGCTATCTGTGTTGTTGTTTGGGAAATAGCGGGAATGGGAAAGAAT
Organism: Drosophila navojoa; assembly: GCF_001654015.2. The sequence goes on along the minus strand of NW_022046192.1, from coordinate 32,944 downwards.
AAAGGGGGAGGGCGATGGATGCATGGCAATGCAAGGCGCATGCGTTACAAATCAAGCAAAACATATGGCAGACAGTGAGCATACTATTGTAACACAGCTACAACTGTGTGTGTGTGTGTGTATTTATCAGCCGCTGTGAATATGTGGCCCGCGGCCCTTTGCTTATCAGCTGCATTCGTTCCGTTCTCAAAAGGAAATTTTAACAGAATTGCCACATTGCGCTCTGCCCAATTACGCTCTCACGCTGGCTGCGTCGCGAGCTGCGACGCGTCGACCCGGTCCTTGGCTCTCGCGAATTGAGACGGCGGCAGCGTCCAACAGGCGTAAACAGCTGTCAAATGTTTGTTGACACTCGCACGCACACCCGCATCCCGTTAGCCCGCTCTCTCACAGTACGCGTCCCCCTCTCATTCGCTCTCTCTATCCATATCTCTCTGCACATCTCCTTCTGTTTTAGCTTGCTGAGCCTTGCAAATTGTAAATATATGCATTACTTTTTGATTATTATTATTCTTTATGCTGGCTATCTCGCTCGTGCACATGTAATTGTATCCTGTCAACATTTGCTTTTGTTTTGCTTTGATTGGTTTTGTTGTGGCTGCTTTGCTTGCTGCGGCTGATGCTGCTGTTTGTTGTTGTTGGTGTTGGTGTTGCTGTTGTTGTTTTTGCTTGTGTCATTTACTGATTGCCGTTTTTCTTTTGTTTTTTAATTAGCTGCGTGTACCGTTTGAGTAGTTTTTAATCAAGCGCAGCTGTAGATCTATATATGAGTGTATGTATGTACGATTCTATATTAATGATTTCTGCTGCATTTGCTGCTCTGTTTTTTTTTTTTTTTTTAGTTAGTGGGCCCTAACGGTAATTTTCAAGCTAAATTGCATTTAATGCTGGCACTTTTGCAAAATTATGGCAACTGTTTTTTCGGCTATTTTCTAGGAAAAGTTTTTTGCATGGGGTCAAACAAAATCGTTCGGAGAAGCAGCAGACAAGAATCTTTGGAAGTAAATACAATAAAGAACGACAAAAAATTTTTTTTTTTTTTTTACTATTTGCACATATTTTTGTAACATTTATATAAAAAATTAAATATTTATTATTTTTACTCTTTATACTCTGACTATAGCTTGATAGATAATCCAATGAAAGCAAAGAGATAAATACGGCTTTTCGATATGCTACGCCGACTGACCTATAGATAAGGCACACAAAGGCCGTTGTATCTTTAACTGCGCAGATCGCGATGTGCGTGACGAACCAGAAGCCCAGAGAACATTGCAAAGACCGGGGTAACACCGACCGTGCAATGCTCTTTATCAATGTTAAAAATGTAATGGGAAAAAAAAAAAAACAATACTAAATTCAATATTTATATATATTTTACAGTTAAATAAATCAAATACCTTTAGCGCATCGACTGTGAAATATTATTATTCAATATATAAATATTATTATAAAATCAACATCGATCTACAGTTCTTTACTCAAACTTTCAGTGTCAGAAATTACTAAAGCTCTTCTACCCAATATACCCGATTACCCGATATATAAGAAAAATTTATTGTTTTTTTGTTGTTTAGTTTTTTGTTTGCTGACAACATCTTCTGCTGCTACACGTGTTCCCAATGTATTTTCGCACAGATGACGCTTATCGAGTGGGCAACAGCAACAACAACGACCCAAAAAAAAAAGGGCAAACAAACAGTTCGGCTTGAACCGCAGCTTCGATTTGCATTTTGCATTTTGCATTTCGCTAATCCAAATCAAATACTGTTTTCTTTGTATTGTAACGGTACATCTGATCGCTCTCCTTTTGTTTCGCAAAACGGCAGCACGATATGTAACGCATAACGGTACTACATTGCCATTTTGAAAGCATCCTCAGCCATCTTTGATCATAAACTTATAATTTACAGTTAGACTCACCTTTATCAATCGCTGTTAGCTCCAAACTCACTGAATGTCAAAACACAAATTTAAATTAAACTTCATTTAATATTTATTTATGCCAATTTTATTTGTGGTTTTATTGTTTCTGCTCTCGCTTTTGCTTTTTTAAGAATTCGCAACTTTTAAATTGATTAATTTCAATTTGCATAAGGCGCGAGGAATTTTCAATTCGTTCCCCTCGCACTCTTATTGTTTTAACTGTTTCAATTTATTAATTATCGTTCACATAAACAACAACAATATCGTCAACAATAAAAAAAAAAAATAATCAACAAAAAAAATGAAAAAACTAACAGATGTCGATCGGTAATTTGCGAACAACGGACACGCACATCCAGCAACGCACGCGATTGATAAACAACTGATGTTTTGGCGCGCGAGTGCATACGCTGTGCGACCAGGCGCTGTTAAATATATAAATACCGAAAAGAAATACCAAGCAACTGGTCTAACAGCTGATCAGTCAGCAGGCTCAACATGTTAATGTACACAGCAAAAGCTGTGCGGCCTAACAGAATTGCTCCACCGGCTGCTGTTAGCCAAACAGGCTCACAATTTTAACACACAGCACAAGCTCACTGTTAAAAGACAGTACTTCGAAATTCTGTGCATCTTAACAGTGCTGCTCCTCACTTAACAGACTGTGGATATCCTAGTAAATCCAAAAGCTATATTATATTAATTTGTGAAATAACTAAATTTCATTTAGTGTTAGTTATTAATACACATATTGGTAACAAAATACAATTCAAAATTTAAAAAAAAAAGTACTTCAACTTTACCCCAGATGGGACTCGAACCCACAATCCCCGGCTTAGGAGGCCGATGCCTTATCCATTAGGCCACTGGGGCTTGTTCACATCACGAACAAAACTCGCCTATAAGCTACGAGCAAGGTATAAAAACAACAAAAAATATACACGCTGCGAAAAATCCCACACAGTTGTGAAAACAAAACGTTTTTTGTGATCCAAAACAAAAGTATTTAAAAAAATTACTAATATTTTATCGTTCATAAATAGATTTTGCTTCTTCAAATAACATTCAAATTAAATAACTAAACCTACACTTGATGGAATTCAGAATCTAGACAAAACGTCTGTAGTTGGCCCTCAATTCCAATTAATTTGTCAACTCGCCATCGACGGCCTGCCAAAAGGGCTCTGAGAACGTATCGGATTCTGCATCCTCTGCTGGCCCAGCTGGTGAGGACAATTCCAGTGACTCTGCCTCATCATAGTCCAGCAGCCAATCGTGATTGGATCTGTTACAGGCTCGATGTAAATTCGGCGCGCTGCAGGCCACGGCGGCTGCAGCAGCAGCAGTTGCTGCAGTAGCATTCCCGCCTGTTGCTACATTTGGTTCGCTGGCCTTGTCGCTGGGTCTGTTGCTGCTGGCCATGCGCGCTGCTTTGGGTAGTGCATTGATGCCATCCAAGGCGCGCTGATACGTGGCATCCAGTCTGTAAAAGTTCACCTTATGAGTAAACCGAGACAGAGAAAACGAGAAAGAAAGAGAAGGAGAGAGAACTGACCTCAATGAAAGCGTAAAGTATTGCAGAGCAGCATCCAGATCTTTCTCCTTGCTTAGCATCTCGCCCAGCATGGCAAAGAGCATGGCATCTGGTCGATACTCCACCTGTTTCTTGAGCAGCGCAATCGCCTTCCTAATGTCCCCCTCGCCCTGGTAGATGCTCGCCAAGAGGGCAATGCCCGGCGCATAGTGCTCATCGATTTGCAAGCCCTTCTCCACAAACCGTTTGGCACTGCGCACGGCATTCGGATTGGCCAGACGGAACAGGGTGCCGGCAAACATGGTGAAGCTGCGCGCAGATGTTGGGAATTGGCGCACGGCCACGGTGCAGGTGGCTTGGGCCTCCTTGATGCACTTCAGGCGCACATAGCAGGCGACCAGGCCCTTGTACACCTCGAAGCGATACGGTGCCAGGCATTGGATACTCTGGAACACATTGACCGCATCTCGCTGGCGCTGCATCATGAAATAGAGTCCGGCACGCAGCAGCAGCGCCTCGATGTTGCGCTCGTCCATGTCCAGGGCGCGCTCCGTGAAGCTCAGGGCACGCTCGTATTTGCCGCTCGAGTAGGTCAACTGTGCGTGCAGGAACCAGTGTGCGGATCGAAACTCTCGGGTGCGTCGCATCTCGAGCGGGGCTATCAGAGTGCTACGCTCCAGCTTCTTCTTGTTGCGATCGTACACAACGGCCAGCGAGGTGAGGGCATTTACATTATACGGATTCTGCATCATAGCCAGGCTTAAATACTGCTCAGCGTGCAGATAGTTGCCGTCATAATAGAGACAGTTGCCAATTTTCGTCAGGATATGCTCATTCTGGTGGAGTTGTTGTGTTTCGTTCAGCTGCTGGAACGTTTGTGATGCCTCTCGGTGCTTGCAGCCGTACATCTGGGCGTGGCCTTTGATCCAGCTGCTCAGCCATTCGATGTTCTTTGGCAAGGCAGCGGCTAGAGAAGAAAAACAATCAAAAAAATAACTTTAGTTCATTTCGAAGGATATCAAGTAATTATTTTGGCGCGAACTAGTTCATATGAACTTCCAAAGGAACTTAACACAATTTGTACCAACAAAGAACTTTAAGATCAAATTGAATTCATGCCTAATTGCTATATTGTTTATTATGTATTTTATATGTAGGAAAAATATCAAACAAGATACAGAAAGTCTATATATAGAGAAGAACCAGTTCTAATGAACTTTAACTAGGAGCTAGTTTAAGAGTTAAGCAAGGATTCTCTCATTATAGGCCAAACTAGTTCACATGAACTGAGAACTGAACCATATATAATACAAATCCTACATTAATACTTGGAACAGTACTGTTATATATAAAGGTGGACTAGTTCTAAGGAACTTTTAAAATGATTCTCAACCAAGATTTACAAATAACTGCTCTAATCAAGAAGATGTGTTACTGCAAGCCGTACTAGTTCATATGAAGCTTGAACAAAGCCAAAAGTACAACTACAACGTTTATATAGTAAGGCCTTAGGTGAATCACAAGTCTGACTGGTTGCAATGAATGACGAACGGTTATTTTACTGGAACAAAAGAAAAGAAACAGATCCGAATCAAATCTATTCGAGAATACGTACCATTCACCACCATGGAATGCACCTCAGTGCCCTCGACGCCCAACTCGAGCAGCGCCTCAATGGAGGTGAGAGACATGGGGCACTCGCGCAGCACATCCTTGTAGGCGAGCGCCTTCTCCTTCTTGCCGACGCCGCGTCCATGATGATGTAGCAGCCGGGCGAGCAACATGTTCAGTCGCGGTGTGCGCGCCTTCACGGCCTGCAGTGTGTTGATTGCCATATTATATTCGCCCATCTCGCGATAACAGACGGCGATCTTGTAGCGCAGCTCTGCATCCTGGAACTGTGGATACGAGCTCTCAATGGCCGTCAGGTAGGTACTCTTGAATCTCAGCATTGTCTTACGCTGCAGGACAACGGCCTCCAGCTGACTGCAGGCTGTGCGATAATTGTGCTCCTTGTAGTTGGCATTGCTGAGGTACATCATAGCCTGGTATTCCATCTCCAGCGTAGCCACATTTCGATCATTTTTCAGTAGTGTGCACAACAGGCTGGCCTGCAATTATCTTTGTATTAGTAACTGAATGGCTATATATGTATATGTGTGTGTCTGTGCCAGTGTGTATGTCAGCAAGCATTTAAAATTGTCGCCTTGATAAGGACTTGGATGCTGCATGTCGGGCATAAAAGCTGCGTGTCCACCGAATTGCAAATGGATCGACTTACCGTTGGTATAACGCATTCATATAGTCCATTGTCGTACAGCTTCTTTATGTTGGTACACAATGCGTTTTCCATTTTATTTTATGCGTTGCCGCCATAGACACTACACAGTTAGACGTACCGTTTATTGTTGATACAATATCGATAGAGTAAACGTCTGTCTGTTATCGTAAGTTTATTTTGGCACAGAGCAATCGATGTATTTTGCTAGATATACCGATTGCTGAAATTGTATAAAATAATTAAAGCTAACTTACACAGCACCAAGTTTAGATTATACAAAATTTCCAAAAGTATATGTATAATATAAATATGACAATAACAAACAAAACAATGTAAACAAATTTAATAAATATGAGCGCGGTTCACTGGACAACAATTATAGTTCATTTAGTTAATTGCGAACCAGCTCGCGCGATTCGATAATAAATACCAAAACATATCGAGCCAATTATTATGGCAATTACCAAGTGTTTTTACTCTTGTAAAATTAAGAATTAAGTAAAACAAATAACTAATATGATATATAGACGCTGTGCCGCCGAAGCGACGCTTCTGTGGAATGCCATGACTAAAATGCACACATACAAGCTGTTGAACAGCGCCAGCCTAAGCCGGCCTAGAATCTACAGACACATGGCCAGCAGCATAACAGCTCCCGGAGACGCCGCCGATGTAGCTGGTGCACCGGCCAAGACGGCCAGAAGTGGAATCGCTGGTGGTGTCAAGACCTTGCCACAGGTGGATGAGCCATTGGAAACGGGCCTCTCACCCAGCCGATCGCGTGCGTTGCGCAAGAAACGTTTGGCCATCGACGAGCTATCTGCCCTGGGGTTCCTCAAGACACGTGGCTATACGACAGCCGATGAATATAATTTGGAGGAGCTGCATGAGGCGCTAAAGCAACAGAATCTATACGAAACGAAACGATTCTTCTCCACCGACAATCTGGGCGTCGAGCAGAATGTGCTCTATGTTACGGCCAAATACCAAACGGGATCGCGCCCACGTGAGATCTTCTTCTTTCGTGAGGGATCAGTGGTGTTCTGGAATTGCAATGACATCGAGACGAACAATGTGCTCAGCTTCCTGCGCAATTTCGAGCGAGAATCGTACGTGAGCACCCTGGTCCATGGAGAGAGCGAGGTCATGCCCTACACCTACATCGCATCGACAGCAGTTGATGTTGAGGGCGACCTGGTGGCCGAATGCAGCGATATGAATGTGGCATCGCGTGCCTTCTTCCAGAACGGCAAGTTCTATGTGACACAGGACAGTGACAATTTCCTCTATAAATACACATTCTCAAATGCGATTGCCCAGTCCATTAAGTTGGGCATTTGGGAGGCGACTCTGGATAGATACATCGACTCGATGGAGTATCTGACAGAGGATCTGAAACGTGGTAGACGGCTGCGCATATCACGCGCTTCGATGCTGCGAAAAACTGGTGAATTGTTTGCACTGCGGCATTCCATTAATCTGTCCTCTGACCTGCTCGATGCGCCGGACTTTTACTGGGATCGCGAGGAGTTGGAGGTGCTCTATCTGCAGGTGTGCTCCTATTTTAGCATTACACGGCGCACCAAGGTGATGAACGAGAAGATCAACCATTGTGTCGAGCTGGCCGAATTGGTCTCCCACAATCTAAACGATGCACATCACATACGGCTTGAATGGATGATCATTATTTTGATTATGGTTGAAGTGGGATTCGAGATATTGCATTTTGTCGAGGGTGCATTGCATCAGGACAAGACAATGCACGCCAGTCCCTATCCCATTTCCGAACATAGTGCATAACCTGAACATTTCTATTGTATTTACAGTCTGTACAATTGTTTTGAAATTAAAAATCACGTTTTTAGTTTGTTAATTGCTTCCACGAGACATGCAATTTTAAAATCGAGCGCTTCAGCGCGATACTATCGGTTCATTTGCTCTGGTTACAAATTTATCGAGCAATGATATGTGTCATGAGTATATATCGATATATTTTGATTCTTCAACGATAACAGCTCTCAGCTGTCACGGCGACTTGTGCAACAACATTGAACGTGCATTGAAAAGAAGTCATTTTTTATTGTTCATAAATTAACAAACACACAATATGCAGCTGACTTTAGTCAATTTCTTTAAGAAAACTGTGCCCGGCCACATATTCCGTGGCAAGCGACGTCTCGTCAAGCCGGTGAGCAAACGTTCAATGGAAACGCTGACCCGCGAATACGAAAGACAGGAGCAGATCATGTTCCTTCTGCGGCATCCCTACCTCACCCTGGTATGTACTACATATTATATCTAATATTTGCTAACTGCTAATGTCAAACACTGTGCACATTTTAGGAGCAATCGTCGGGCCACGCCAAGGAGCTGCAAAAGCGTGAAAAGCTGGTGGCCAAGTGGACAGACGAGCAAACACGCAGCAAACTAAAGCCGCATGTGACCATTGAGGAGCGTCTACAGCATTTGCGAGTGAAGGAGGCCTGGGATTAGACTAACCTGTTGTTGCATTAATCAAACACACACACTAAAACCATTAAAAGTTATAGAATAAACGTTACGCTGTAGAAACTTATGTAAATGTAATTGAAGCGTGAAAAATATGGATTGCTGGATATCTTGACTGAAGCATATATATTCTTAGATACCTTATGGATCTTGCGGCTGGATGAAGTGTGAAGCATATAGAGAACTAGATATATAGTTAATTGCAGCAGCTTAGAGTGAACCACGGCTGGAATTAATCAGCAGAAATTTATTCAGCTCAGCTATATCTCTTTATATATATATATATACATATATAGATATATCATTGTCATAAACTGATTATGTGAATAGTCTATAATATTATATAGACTATATGATTCGACTGATGTTTGTTCGACTAAAAGCTCTTTCTTTGGTATGAGGAGTTGATTCTAACTGAAATATCTCTCCATATGAAGGCTGATGGAGTTTGTATAGATTGATCGCTTCACCCAGTCTGCGTCTCTCTCACTCCCTCTCATTCTTTTTAAACTGCCCACTTTTTAAAGCTTTTCGCTCGTTTTCATGCTTTGGAACGGTTGAGAATCAAGTTGTTTTTTTTTTCGTTTTCATTTTTATTAATTTGATAAATTTTAATATTTATATATTATAATACATATGTATACATAAATAAATGTACGTGTGTATATATATATGATGAATTATGTTATGTACATATATATAAACATAAATACATGCAAATGTATGTTTATATATATTATACAATATTAGAATATACCTGCATTTAACATGCTTTCTGTCTGCATATATATATACACATATTTACTTGTATATACATAGGTATATTATAATATATACATATGTATATATATATATATATTCTCTAAACTGTATATTAAACTTAGGTTATGCCTACGCATTGTTTTCATTTAATTTCAATTTACTTTTAAAAAGCATTTTGTTTTTGTTTTCAACAGGTTTTTGCTAATTGAAAAATCAAATTTTCCAAAAGGGAATGAGATGTTACAATTGGTGTTGATTGGGCCTTCGAATGGGGCGTGGTAGTGGGCGTGGCTCAGCTGAGTTTCACAACAAAATTATAAATATATGTTCACATTTCTCTTATTTGTTTCGTTTCGTTATTTGTTTAGTTTTTGTGTTTTTTTTTTTTTTTCTTGCTTTTTCATTATATAAATATTTCGTATTGCAAATATACAAAGATTTCTCTGACTGCCTAATGCACATCGATCGAGCCTAAAGAGCGTGCGAGAGGAAAGTGTATTAATAGCGTCTGTGTACATTGAAATTTTTTTATAGGGCATCAAGTACATCTGTGTGTATATATATGTGTGTGTATGTGGGTGTGTCTGTGTATTTGTGTGTTTGCTAGTGGATAAAGTGGATATTAAGTTGCGCGCATAACTTCAATAAAATATTTTTGCCTTTAACAACTTTAAATTAGATATTAAAAAAATAGATGTAAATATATATATAAATATATATATTTTAGCTAACGCTAGCCATTGAGTTGTTGTTGTTCTTGTTGCGGAAATCGTGTAAACGCATTCCGTTTGGCATTCAATCCGCACTCAGAGGAGATGCGTTGACCTTCTTGCCCGTTGCCGTGGCCGCAGCCGCAGCCGCAGCTGGAGGCGTGGGCAACGCCACGTCCGTCAGTTCATCATCTGGCACCAGTTGTAACCGCTGCTGCGGCTGGGGCTGCTGCTGCTGCTGCTCTTCTTGTACGTCTTGCTCATTCTGCAGCGGCTGTTCCTCGTTCAGATCCAAGTCCACATTGCCATCGCCCGCTGCATGCTGTACAGGCTCCATCGCTCCAGATCCTGCGCCAACGTCAGTTAAGCTGCCACTTGCTGGGCCAGCGTTATGCAGCGGCGGCGGCGTGCTGGACAGCATGGCCACTGGCGAGGCACTTGTTGTGGCTGCCGCAGCGCCATCGCCCATCCCTCGTTCCCGTTCGCCAGCAGCGGCTGCACCAATCCCATGACTCTCGTTGCTCGGCGTCATCGGCGAGTTGGGCAGCGGAGAGTCGAGCTGTTGCTGGCTGAACTCCTGGTTGGGGCTCTCCCGCGTAAACAGTCCCATTTTGGACTCAGCCTGGGCGCCCGTGCTGCCAATGGCCGCGCCCTCGCTGTCCGTGCTGCTGCTGATCAGCGAGTGGGCGACGGTGGGTGCAGCGGGCCCACTGACCAGATGCGGCGGCGCATGAAGGGGCACGTGCTGATGCTGATGGTGGGACTGCTGCTGATGCTGCTGCTGGGTCACGTGGTAGCGCGGTATGTCGGCCTTGCGCCACAGCGTAATCTCCTGCTGCTTGAAGTACCGCCGGTCCTCGGTGTCCATCAGCACCAGATTGAGGAAATACTTGACCGAGAACTTCTTGTTGATGTCCCGCATGGTCGGCGTTAGATTATAGCCAGCCAGGAATACTCGTATGGGTATGCTTTCGCCTTTCACCGGCGCCCCATCCATGATCTCGTACTTGGCAATCGTTTCGTTCTCGTTGAAGATGTTGGGGCCCGTGCCGGTCGTCTCTCTCTTGATGATCGCGATCTCCATGTGCTTGATCTTGATCCGGACGAGCAGAAAGTAGATTTTCCCAATGATTGTATCCTTCAGATGGTATTTGCTCTTGTTGTACTCGAATTCAATGTGCAGACAGTCCTCGATGCCAACTTCCATTTTGATGGGATTATTCATTTCTGGATAGCTGCAGAGCGTGTGCACCGCAATGTCCACCTCCCGCGTGATATCGCTAATCCTTCGCACAATTGTCGCCCGCAGAAAATAGCGCAGGCGCACATTGGAGCCGGCATAAACCTCGAACTGTTTCTCCACATTGGGAAAATCGAAGGGATAGCTGTTGTTCTGAATCAGATCGCCGGGGCGGGCTAACGCCTTCGCAAGGCACTTGAACTCATGATGATTACCCCGATCATAGAACAGTTCAATTTGTCCAATAAACTCGATCTTAATGCCCTGATGCTCCAGTTTGCTGCCGGGCTTCTTCAGCGTCACATTTACCTAAAATGCAAAGCGAAATAAATATACATATAAGTAATAATAATTAAAACGATGATACAATGGATATAATCACAAAATAACTTGCTACAATTTGCCTCTCTTAATCACAGCAGCTGCTTCAGCTGCTGATAACCGACTCGATGGGCGGCAACGGAACGGAAGCCACGCCTACCGCCTACAGCCTACAACGGTCGCTCTGCCTGCACCCACAATCAAGACTCGCTCGTGTATAGTCTGCAATATCTGCTTCCGCCTCCGCCTGCGCCTGTCCCTATGTCTCCGTCACTAGTGCTGCTTACCTTGCCGGAGACGGTTTCGCCATCGTAGAAGAGCAACATCTTTTCCACCTTGCCATCCTCGCCTTTGACCTCGGCAGTCTTCCTGTTCTCCGCTCCATCGAAAACAATTTCAATTTCGGCTGATTGGCCAAAGCCCAAGAAATTCATTATTGATAAATGTGTTTCGGCGGCGATTTTTTTTTTTTATTTTTATTAATTTATTTTTTCGTTTTATTTTTCTACACTTTGGTTACACTGCAAGAGCGCAGCAGCAGCAAGGTTGTAACTCTGTTATTTTGGAATGTTTTTGTTTGCTTGTACTTAAACGCTTTAATAGGCCCTAATTTCTTCTATATGTATATATATTTATTTATATATATACATATGCCCGTGTTTATATATTTGTATGTTATTTATTTTGCTTTTTGTTATAAAACTTTTATGTGTACGCTGCCTGCAACTGTAATTTATTGGGCGTTTTTATGTGTGTGTGTGTTTGTGTGCGACACCGTATGTGTATGTGTATGCATGCTTGTATGTGTGTGCTGGCTGATATTGGTGTGTCAAAAAAAAAATTGTCGGCGATTAATCGCAGAAAAAAGAACAACAAATACGGCAAATAAATGCAAATCGAAATATCGTTAACAAGCAACACTGTTAAAGCCGGCCTTTCAACAGTGTTGCTTTCAACGATATTTACTTTATGTTGCTGCTGCAGCCCTGGTAATTTGAATTTAAAATATTTATTTTTGTTCATCTGGATCAGAAGTCTTACAAATATAATTTTTAGTAAACAAATTTTTATTGAACGCACGTCGCTTATATTTAGACAAGAGCCCACTCACAGCGTCTACCAGGTCCCTGCATTTTAGGACACTGAGCCAGGCTCGACATGCAATTCCACAGAAAGTTCAAATAATGAAGACCCGTTTCGAAAATATTACGGGCTCCATTTACCGTATCTATATGACTTTTATCTGGAGACATACGCTTTGTAAACTTCTTCATAAGTATTCTCTGACGCAATTGCAACTGTCTGTTTTTACTAAAATAAAAGTATCCATGTGGTTGGATTGTTATATATACATAATTGTTCTGCTTACCATTTCAGGTCCTCACTGGCATCCTCATAGGCCTTTGACTTGGTTTTGGCAACAATCAGCTCCTGAGCCATTCCAATTAGTTTAAAAACAAACATAAGAGCCCGCATTCTGTAGACCTCCAACATTTCCAGGGACTATTGCAAGCAAACGGACAATTTACATAGATATCGATATATCGATAAATTGATATTTACCCGCGAGTTCAATTTGCTGTTCCGTTGCAAAAGCTTTTCGGCTAGTAATTTGTCATGTTTCAATCGTGCCGACATCTGATTCGTTTTTAATGTCTGCTGTCGCAGCCGTTGACGCAAGAAATGCAACTCCAACTTGAACTTGACCAGAGTATTATTCCGCTCGGACAACTGTAGCTTAAGGCCAACCAGTTGGCCGAGTATTGCCTGATGCTCGCTCCTCAGTTTGCAGCTCCTAGTCAGACGCTTGTTGGATATCTCGCCAGCATCCGAGATACATTTGATAAATTTATTGTTCAAAATCTTACGCTCCAGCAATATCAGTTCGTAGCAATTTATTTGCTGGACAGCTAAAATGATCTGTGAAGCAGTTTCATTTCAATATTAACACCAACTGATGATTTGATGATTGCACTTACCAACTTCTTCAATCTGGACGCCGTTTTGGTTACCTGGACGCAATCCTTGTTGAGGGATCGCCACGCCTCCAGCCAGTTACGCATCATACACTCCATGGGTACCAGCATTAGGGCCATGCATATATATGTATATATTAATTTATTACTATATCTTTCTTTGTGCTACGAACATTGAAAGTAAATTTTGTTTCAAACTTTGAATTTTTAACGACTTTCAAAATACTTTGGATTTGTGAGTAGTCTTAAAATCAAGGCCAATTTATAGTTCAAAATAGATTTGAAGTTGGTGCTTCCAAACTTTGGCAGATATTGTGAGCATGGATAGGGCAGTTTGTTCGTAGAGCTATAGATGGCACTCAAAATTAGTCGTTCACTTTTCAAACTGTAGTTTTAGCTTTACATAGATATATCTCATGGATCTTATGGTTAAATCTTGGATCAGTTCCGAGCTTAACCTTTAGATTCGCCACGCCCCTAGTAGGTGTAGCGGAAAAATCGGGATATGCTCCAAATACAAAGTAGCTTAACGTATAGTGATTTCTGTTATACAAGATATATATATAGTATATTCCGATTTGAAACGGATAGACAAACGAAACGGCGGACAGACATTGTATAAAACTAATATACTCTCTATACTCGTACTATGTGAAAGAGTACAAATTTAGATCCAAACAAGAAAAGAAAAACCTCGATGGATAGAAGAGCCCACAAATTATTATAATATATAGTCAGCATAGATTTGAGCTTTCCTTTATTTAAGTTTATGTTCAATACAAATATTGTTTCTTTACTTATAATATCAGAATAAGAAAGGCTGTGATAAAAAAAATATATATATTTTTTTATACATACATACATACTATTTTTTCAATTTTGTCACGATACAATTTTGGATGATATCAATATCAATATGTATATATACAGGGGTTACAAAATATTTATATATATGCGGGCGTATTTGAAGAACAGTTACGAGTCAATCCGTTCACACATAATAATACTAGGATACACACCTATACATAAATATATGTATATGTATATATATAGCTATAGATATAAGCATGAATCTCTTGTTGCTGGCATCGGGGTCGATGATCTCGGTGGTGTCTAGCGCACCTTGGACACGGGCTGCAGCAGCTGGGCCGTCCAGGCCTGGCGATTCGATGGGTCTTCGATTTGATTGCGCCCCAGGCACTTGCCCTGTGAGATGAGCTCGGCGAACTGGGCGACGATGGGATCCCGATTGCAGGAGGCGACGGCGGTGACGGTGTCCGCATGATTCACATAGTATGCAACAAATTTCATGTCCTCCAGGCTGCCATCGATGATGACCTCCTTGTAGCTGCCATAGCCCGCATACCGTATGCCCTTGCCGAAGAGCAGGGTGAAGAAGAAGGGCACCGCCTCCATTTTCTTGATGCTGCCGCACATGTTGATCGCCGCAATCCGGCCGTGGTACTGGGCCAGCTGGTAGTGTCCGATGTTGACGCGCGACTGGGCCAGCCCATAGATGTGGGCGTTGGCAATATCGCCGCCCACATAGACATCGGGCACGTTCGTCTCCAGAAAGTCGGTGACATCGATGGTGCCGTTCTCATTGACGCGCACACCGGAATCGACCAGGAATTCGGTGTTCGGCCTGGAGCCGGTGCCCATCACTAGTAGATCGCATGGTATGGTCGACTCGTCCAGCAGATCCACCTCGATCAGCTCGCCCTCCTCGTCGCCAATGATGTTCGTGATGCCGCTCTCCATCAGCATGGTCACATTGTTGTCCCGGAACAGCTTCAAGACACGGGCGCCAATCTCCTCGCCGAAGGCCGCCTTCAATGGGACGGTGTCGCGCCCGACTACCGTAACGCTGGCCACCTTCGAGACCAGCGCCGCGGCCACCTCCAACGATATGAAACTGGCGCCAAGGCAGACGACTCGCATCTGTGGCGTTACTAGCTTGAATAGGTCCTGGGCATCCTGAAAGTCGCGCACCGTCCTCACCATCTCCAGGTCGGCACCAGGAATGGGCGGCTTTACAGCCGTACCGCCGGTGGCTATGTAGATCTTATCATACTTCACCACATACCCATTGGAGCAGTGAAGCTCCTTCTGTGAGGTGACCAGCTTCTCGGCGCTGACGCCCTGCCACACCTCGATGTTGTTATCCTTGTAGAACTGCTCATCACGGAACTGTATGCTAGCGATGGGTATGCCCACCACCTTGCACACCTTGACGCGATCGTACGGCAAATAGGGTTCGCGGCACACCAGGATCAGGCGGCCGGTGAAGCCCTCCTGGCGCAGCGTCTCCACGCAAACGGCACCCGATGGCCCGCCGCCGACAACAATATAGCAGCGTTCGTCCTTGGGATTACGCTTGGCCATGCTCTTCAGACGCTTGGACTTCTCCAGATCGGTGCGCTTCATGCGCACCATCACCTGGCCCTCGTCGCTGACGTTCACCTTGTAGCAGGGCAGCGAATCGAGGCCGGGAAAGTCCTCAATGTCGCCCGTCTCCAGATTGAAGCAGGCGCCATGCCACGGACAACGGATGCGCCCCATGCCCAGTGCGCCGGTGTGCATCGGTGCCCCATAATGGGTGCACTTGGAGCCAATGGCATGGAGTTTGCCACGCTGCTTCACCAGCAGCACGCTGGTATCCTCATCAAAGTCCACCTGCTTCATGCTATTCTCGGCCACCTCGCTGGCCTTGCAGACGGCCACCGCCTCGGTGTACTCCGATTCTTTCTCCACATCGCTGACGGCGAACATCTTCTCGCACTTGGATTGATAGGAGCCGGCGGCACCTGTGAAACAGATTAGCAATCAATTTGTATTCTCTGTAATGGCAGCGTGGGCAAGGGCGTGGCGAGGGCGTGGCGACGGTTTAGTGTTACGGCTTAACGAGTTTGACGAAATCAACAACATTTAATATGACTTTTTCCCGTTTTCCCAATTGCTTTTCTTTTTTTTGTGCGGGTTTTCTTCTTGTTTTTGTTTTTGTCTTTTTTTTGTAATTTTATTTTTATAGATCAACTTAAATATTCGAGAGAGAAAGTGTCGCCTGCTGCTTCGGCTGGCATAGAAAGCAGCCGCCCAGGTGAACAGGTGAGCAGGTGAGCAGGTGAACAGGTGAACAGGTGTCTGTCAGTTGTTAATATGTCGTCACTGCATTCAGAACTCTATGCAACGCTGCTCTGCCTGTCGCTGCTGCTGGCCGCAGCTGCCGCAGGAGACAAGCAGGAGCAGCAGCAGCAGCAGGAGCAGGAGCAGCAGCAGCAGCTGGAGCTAAAGCTGAGCACGCTGCGTGGACACAAGCAGCTGCTGCAGGCGGAGATTGCCCGTCTGTATATGGGCGCATATACGCCGGAGATGCCGCTGCTGGTGGAGGAGCTGCAGCAGCGTCAGCT
The DNA here is from genome assembly GCF_001654015.2 of Drosophila navojoa. Next base: position 16,276 of record NW_022046192.1, on the reverse strand, counting down.
AGACATACAACGGCAAATCGACAAGCTGGAGGGCAAGGCCCAGCAGCAGGATGCACAGCAGCTGGCGCTCAATCTGGCAGCCGACTTTGAGTTTCTGCAGCACAAACTGAACGAGCTCAAACTTCAACTGGATGCCATGCAGGCCAACAGCAGCAGGAGCAGCAGCACCACCAGTAGAACCACCAGTAGAACCACTACCAGCAGCACCACCACCAAAGACGATCTAACTCGCGAGGTGACGCCCAGCAGCACGCCTCGAGCGCCAGTTGGCTCGTACTTCTTTACGCCGCTGATGGCCATGCCGGAGTCTGGACCCAGCAGTGGCATCGCCACGCCCTCGCTCATCAAGCGGGTGCTGGCCATGCTGCGACCCAATGCAGCCAGCGCGAACTCCTCCAGCCCAGCCAGCTTGCTGCGTGGCAGCCAATGGCCAGAGTCAACGAACAAGGAGAAGCAGCAGAAGCAGAAGCAGGAGCAGCAGCAGAAGCAGCAGCAGCAGGAGAAGCAGCAGGAGAAGCAGCACGAGAAGCAGCAGCAGCAGCAGGAGAAGCAGCAGCAGCAGAAGCAGAAGCAGCAGCAGCAGCAGCAGAAGCAGCAGCAGCAGCAGCAGAAGCAGCAGCAGGAGAAGCAGGAGAAGCAGCAGCAGCAGGAGAAGCAGCAGCAGCAGGAGAAGCAGCAGCAGCAGGAGAAGCATCAGCAGCAGCTGCACAGTGCGGAGGAGCTGCTCGCGGAGCTAAAGCTGCAGCGCCGATTCCTGGACGATGCCATTAAGCGCATGGAGCTGGTGTCCGTCAAGCGGAGCAACAAGTTCTAATTGGAATCACATAAGATTACCATTACCATAGCTATAAGTTGAAATTTTTTTTTTGTCTGCATGCGTTTTTTTTTCATCACTCAATAAAACTATATTTTGAACCACTTATGGAACCACTTTGACTTACAAGTTGGAACTAGCTGTGGAACTAGTTCCGTGCTACTACAAATCTACGGCGGAACTAGCTAAGAACCTATACCGTATAGGTATACCACTATTGGTATACGTGAACTAGAAGCTCTCTATAGAGCTATCCACGGAACAATGTTGGAACCACAACTGGGAATGTAGAACTAGGAACTAAGCAGACATTAGTTTTGGAAACAGTCAAGAAGACGGCTCATACCAGTTGGAACTAAAAGATCTATGAAAACAGTATATTCTATTCTATATTGCTGCATTAGACTATTTGGAACCAGTTTTTGAACCACTTGGGAACAAATATTGAGAGGTTCGCTGAAGATGTTGAAAGAGAACTGAAAAAATGGAACAATACTTTTGTTGGGGGGTACAAAATTGGAACTAAATTATGGAACTAGTTCAGCTTGAACTAAATTGAGATAAATTGAAGAAATGTACTCAAATAATATTTTCATTGAAAATTCAACAGTGTTTTCAGCGAACCGGAACAAGTTCCTAATCGCAAAGCTTTTCATTCAACAATATATATGGGCTCTACAACGGTTAGAACAATAGATCGACAGGATTCGACTGGACGCTATTGAAACTTTCAACTCCATCAAACGAAGTGAGTTTTATGATTTCAATTTGATTTCTTCGCTGATTAACAAGATGATTTGCAAATTTTTCAAGTGCCAGACATGGGTTTACTGATAAGAACTGAACAATTACCAGTGTTAGATAAAAAATTGGACGTGCCGCATGTGAACCGAACTGCTACATGTGTATGTATGCATGTAGTTGTCGAGGCTGATCGGAATGATGATTATTTGCATAATAGAATCCGCCGTAAAGCAAATCGAAAGGGCTTTCACTTTTTTTGGGCCGTCTTTTATAATGGATTTTGCAATGAGCACAGATAAATCGATATGTCTTCAAGGGCAAAGCAAAGTTAAAAATGCGCTGCGTCATGTTGGCATGTAAAGACGCCTATGTATTTCCATGTCGAGCCAAATAATCAATAGGGCGGAGCCCAAAACTGGATGACGGCTAACAATGTGACAAGCAAGCGACGATGACTTATAGCCTAGGCAATTGAAATGGTTATTGGAAAGGCATTAGAGGGGTATAGCTGAATAATGAACAGAGATTGACCTACAGATCTGGGTAGATCTGAATATGTATATGGATAAAGATATAGCTGGGCGATATACATATATATGTGGATAGAATTAAATTCAATTGGAGCTTAAGTCCGAGCGTCGAAGCTATATTAATCTCTAAATATCAGAAAAAAATCAAGCTAAAGCAAAATTTATCATTCAAGATTTAAAGCTAAAAAAATCCCCACTCGAATTCATCGTAACAATTATCTAACTTGGATTATCTATCTTGGATTTTTAAAGGAGCTAGAACTAGAACTAGTTGTAAAGTTCTTGAGCTGAAGCCAACAAAATAAACCTAATTAAACCAAACTATTTCTACGGGACTACCTAGGACAATTGGGCTATAATAATTATGTGATAAATAGCAGCTGGCGTGCCTATACATACATATATAAAACATCTAGTAAAAGGTCTATAGACCTTAGAGGTTTATAGGCGTGCCTACAGCACATTTAAAATTCATAATTACCGATTACTTTCAATTACTTTAATCGATCCTGAGCTTTGTATGTAATATTTTATAGAGCTGCCTTGAAAAATTGATATATCTCATCAAAATTGAACTTTGATCGATAAGAAAAACTGTAAGTTTGGGTTTGTGAGCAGGTAAAAATAACCTTTAATTAATTCCAGTTTTTTTTTTTTTTTTTTAATATTCAACTCAATCGAAAATTCCAAATGTGCGTCATGAGAGTTTGGGTTCGACTAGCAGATGCCCTAACTGTGGTTAGAGGAAAATGGGGTACTACTATTGGTATATCAGAGATATAGCTAAAAGTATATCTATATATTTATATATATTCTCATTCTTAGACATATTGATGAGTCGAATCGATCTAAACAGATGCGCACCTGTTTTTAGTACTACCATGCTTACCTGTTGCATGAGTAAGCAAAAAAACTGTATGCCTGTTTTATATACATTTTATGAGTATATTCATAAGAAAAACAAACCAAATGACGTCATGAGTTTAAAGTAAAATAAAATAGGAAAAAAAAAACCCGAAATGCAAGGGAAAAGAACAAGTTAATGAATCAGAGCTCAGCAAGAAATCGTAATAAGTTAGTGTAATTAACATGAGTAGAGCGTGAATTCAGAGTAAAATCACACACACACACACACACACAGAAACACGTCTTGGCCTTGTCATACATATGCTCAAAACAATTGTAATAGTAAATGTATAAAAACAAAACAAAACCAAACAAAACTATGCAAAATGTGTTTCTGTTTCTTGGTCTTAGCCTGGTTTACCCACAAGCAACAATCCGTTTGACGGCTTTTTCAGCTGTTTTTGTTGCTGCTGTTATTGTTATGAAGTCTATAAAAAAACAGAAAAAAAGCCACTCGAAAGCTTAAATTCGAGATAAACAAAAATTGCCGCCGTTCCAGCGTAAACCGAGAGATATCTATGCTGAGTGGGCAGATGAAGAACGACTGGTGCCAAGCAGAACTATTTAACAGAGCTCTCTCACACTCTCTCTCTCTCTCTCTTCCGACTAGCCGGTGCTCTTTCACTACTATTGATTCATAATTAAACAATTGCCGATTGGAAAATGGAAAATTTGATTGCGTGTCGAAGAGCAATTAGAGACGATTAGAAAGGTAAACGAAACTCATTACGAGACGAGAGAGAGAGAGACAAAGAAATAGAAATGATAAAGTTATGATATATATGTTGATATATACATACATGTATATATAGACATACATATATACATAAACATATGTAGATACACTTCTGGAATAGGAAGCAAACGCTCTTTCCCCCTCATTCTCTCTCCTTCTCCCTCTCGCGCTCTCGCTCGCAGTTTCACATTTCTTTTCATGGAGCAAAGCTCTAAACATAATCGATCATTGCGGAATATATGTATATGTATGTTGATATTTACAAATATAAACACATATATCTCATTTCGTTCTCCCGCTCTCTCATTCTCAGACTCACATAACTTTCCACGGAACAAAGCCTAGCTCTAGTTATAATTGATCAGTTCAGGGATTCGTGCAGTTGTCTTTTGTCGGCTAGTTTGCTTTAAATTCGTTCTTCAGCCTGATAATACCTGAATTGTGATCCGGATTGGGCGTAATTTTGCCAGTAGTTTTGTATTCCTTACAGAGCATGGAACCCATTGTGTGTATTTGTTTATAATTCGAATATTTCGGTGTGTTCTCCAAGCACTTCAAATGCCTTAATCTACACAGAAGATAATAGTAACGGTAAAGAATCTGATCAAAACTTCGATAATCTATAATATGTACATACCTATGTGTTGCCAATGAATATTGAATTGGTTTCTTTAGCGTATGCGCTAGGCGATAACTGTTTGGTAACCTGAAATAGAAAAATTGAACAGAATGTAAAATTAGTTATTTTTTTAATTTTTTAATTTTTTTTTTTTTCAAATTTGTTTACTTAGTAAATTATCAAAAGTGCATCAAACAAAATCACAAAAAAAAAATTTAATTAAAAAATATCTCTCTTGATGAACTGTTCATGTAGAGCATGCACTCTTCGCTCATTGCGGCGCATCTCTAGAAAGAGTGTGTCAGTAACTGTTTTCTTCGATTACGACATATTGCCGCCCGCTCTCCTGCTCTCGCGCTCCCACACTCTCCCATTCACGCCGTCTTAGAGCACTTGCGCACGCTCTCTCACTCACTCTCTCGCCAGACGTTCGGCTTTTTTCCGTTCACAAACCAAAACAGAAAAGAACAAAAAAAAAGGCGAAAAAAAACTGTAACGTTTATGGCAAAGAATGTGTAAAACAAACCCGGCACAGCAGACAGATGCAACAGGTAACAAAAGCGAAAGACGTAAACGCGCTCCCGTGGACAGAATCTTGCGTCGCCTTAACACACGCACTGGACGAATCTACGGGCTTTTCTTATTACTACTATTACGATTATTTGCTTTATGGAGAACAGGCACGTCCGTGCTCTGCGAGCTGCGAATCGAGTATGCGGCACAAACAAATACAAATTTTTTTAGTATGTAGAAATAGCGACTTCGATAGTAAGCGACGCGACGCCGTCGAGCGTTTACATGTGTATTGATTGTGCTGCCGCCGTACATGCACACACACACACACACACACACACAGCTGTGCGTGTGTATGAGACATTTGGTTTTGGTCAAAATTGGAGCCCATACAAGCGGCGAAGCAAACGCTTCGACCTTGTCGCCGCTCTCCACGCAACAACAACAACAACAGCAACAACAATAAGAACAAGCACATTGCACAGGCAACAAGCGGTTAATACGCCCCTTCGCCCTACCCTACCCGCCACAGCCCAGCATTTACCGGTTTGGAGCAACAGCAACCACAGCGACCGCAGCAATTGCCAATTAAGTGAGAACCACAACAGCCAGGTGTTTAGCCTTCAAGTGATTTGGCCATATCAACGTTAGTCAGCGTTCACTGTAGCGAGCAATTTGTAAGCTATGCGTAAACTACTTAGCCTAGCGTATCTAATAAACAAAAGACAAATGCAACAAATAATTAATTATCAAATGCAATCACCAATTAATTACAAGTACTCTAACAACTTAGTCAACGTAATGTAGATTTCTGCAAGCTTAGCTGTTTGTCTTAATGATCTTTCACTGTCTTCGTCATAGAACATTTACTGGTTCATTCATCTCTCTATCTCTCTCCCTCTGCTTTTAACGAATTTACACTATTCATATAAATGTGTATGTATGTATGTATTTAAAGCAGTTTGTCAATCTGACTGCCAATTTTAATTAACATTAAACTAAGTGCTGTTAGCTGATTTAATTCGTTTTGCTTTTGTTTGAGGCATTTGTGGGTTTTTTTATTTTGTGCATTCAGTCGGCACGTCGCTGATAAGGCGGCTTTACGAAATAAGTATGAGGAATATGCGCAAGTCAATGGTATTCGTAATTATCTATACAAATAAATACAACATGTGCATTATTTAATATATGTAGTTGTTGCTACTGACTTACATGTTTTTTGTTAAGCATATTAGTGGCCAACGTTTGTTTACATATGTCCAGAGCTTTTCTTGTTGTTTGTTAATTATCGGTAGAAAATGAATAAATCGAATTACAGCAATAACATCGATAATTGAGCACACCAGCTGTTCAATTCTGTTAAGTTAACAGCAGCATGTCGATAGTACACAATCTATGCGACAGATGGCGCATCAACATTCAAAGGCGCCAAATTCAAAAAGTAGCTTTTGCACTAATATCAAGCTAATTCAACTAGAGCACAAATATGTATATATGTATATATATATACAGCTATATACAAATTGATTAAATTAAGCTTTAATGTACGTTATACGCGAGGTTAGCTGTGAAAAGTGTGCTGCCACACAGATTTTGCTTCTTCAACAACTTGCCATTGCCTTTGGCTATGCGTTTGCTAAACAATAAACAAGCGAATTAATTAAAATTAATTGATATTATTATTGCAACTATTTGTAAGTGCTGCTAATATATTGTACAAAGGTCAGCCGCATGTCCACCAACATTATTCCATATATTATTATAATGTCAATGATTAATTGATTAATACTTCTGATTAAAATTGCGGTTTATTGTAGTCCTAATCTAAATATGTATATATATTAATAGGTGATCTACATATGTATGTATATATATACTATATACATATATATAGAGGTATATACATATGTACATTAAGCAGTTGTTATTTGTTTACAACTGGCTCCACGCGTTGCCCAAGTGATTGCCGTGTGCCGATTACAGATGTTGATTTCCACACACACACACACACACACACGCACACATACACGCAGAGCGCCAATTCATGGAGCCATGCAACAACTGAATCTCTCTAGATTAGGTTCAAAGGTCACAGCCTGACACACACACACACACACGTAGATAGAGAGCGGCTCCCTGCCAGGCCATTCTCTTACTTTTATTAACATGATTTCTATTCACGTTTCAATTTTCTTCGCTTTTTTTTCGGCTGCTGGTGCATTGTCCCCAATTGCGTGGCAACTCTGGCCAAGGTCGCGCTTGGAGACGGGGCGACAACCTTTCGCAGTTCAAATGCCTAATTCACAGTTAGGTGCTGGCAGCCAAGTACCGATATATTATATATGTATATATTATATTGTGTGTGTGTGTGTGAGTGTGTGGATGTGGGTGTGTGTGTGCATATTTTTTTGCACTGCATGTGCGCTGCGTAGCTCTGTTCCGTTAGGCACAATTTCGTTTGTCTGCTTCTTCTGCGTCCTCTTCTTCGTGCTGTTGCTCTTTTTTCTTTGGGGAACATGTTGACCTTGGAAGCGTGCACCGTGGTACAAGAGTGGCACATATGTACATACATATCTATGTAAATGTAGTTACTTTGCTGTATGTATATGTTGTATAGATACAAGTTTTAAAATAAGTTTATAGCGTTAACAACTTAGTTTATGATATATAAAAATCGAAATTTTTACTATAAAAAATTGTCTGAAATTGTTCAATAGTTGTTTGATGTTAACCAAATTTAAATAAAAATAAAATTAAACTACATAAATTGTATATGTGTATGTGTATGTGTGCATACATAATATTCATAAAATTATTTGTTGCTCAGAATTAAAAAATAATAATAATAATAAATAAATAATTATACGAACAAATGTGACTAATATAATCATTTTTTTGTCATGCTAGAAACTTTATAAGCTATAAAATTGTTGCATATTTTCAAAGTTTATTCTGCAAATTCAATTGACGCTTTTGTGCCACTGTGCAATGGCTCTTGCAGTTCATTGGCAGCTGCCTAACATGGCTTACGCATCCTGGCCATGAACTTCAGTCTTCCCTCTATCTCTCTTTCCCTTCATCTATCTATCTCTCTCTCTCTCTTTCTCTCTCTTTCGTCTCGCAGCAGCCAAATGTGTGTCTATGCTCGTTGGCGGCATTTTCTGTGGCTTAAGGTCGAATCCCATTGCGGCTGTTGTTGTTGTTGTTGTTCTTGGCACAGGTCAAGCGGTCGTTCGTCAGTTTATTGACTCACGCGATAATTTCGCATTGTTTCAGATATTTTTGTCAACGCTTTAAAAATTTAATAATAAGAAATTCGCTCTAGGCGGGATTGAAACACTAACAGATACTCTGGATGTACAAGCATAGAGAGTGTGAGTGAAAGAGAGAAATAGAGGGTGAGAAGAAAGGAGAGTGGAAAGGAGAGCCAGACGTAAGAGAGAGAGAGAGAAAGAGAGTCCCAGAGAGAGAGAGAGAGAGCGAAGAAGGGCGATCGTGAAAGCTAGAAGAGAGTAAGAGCGGGATGGAGCCAGGCAAGGAGCGAGCAAGTTACAGACAGAGTGAGAGAGAGAGAGAGAGAGAAAGGCGTCTTCTATGAATAACTCCCAAACTATACTCAGAATAAAAAGTTGAAAATAAATTTCTAGTCACAATTAAGCAAACTAACTAAAAATCTCTTCACATACACAGTAAATATTTTTAATCTGGGCCAGGCGCCATCTAGCGACGACCAAGTTTAACCATAGTTTGGAGGATAGAACAACTGAAATTGGTCAAACGTTTCAACTCGAAAAACTACATACATATGTATATACATATGTATGTATGTATGTACACTCATGCCTTTTTCGCTTTCAAAAACTTTGTCGAATAGAAAGAAGAAGAAAAAAGTCGAATAGAAACAGTTGTCTTAGTAGGTAAAGACATTGAAATCATTAGGCCTATAGACTAAAGACAGTTAGGGCTCGCACAAATCATAATCGAAACCAAACTCGTACAGTAAAGTTAGAGAAAAATTGTTCCTAATTTTTGTATAATTTCGGCTTCATTTTATATTTTCGAAACTCGCGAATTTCAATCCATTTAACTGGACAAAAGCGGAGTTTAATAGCGGAAAAGAAAACGAAGTTGAAGAAGACGAAGACGAAGAAGAAGGAGTGGAAGAAGAAGAAGTGAAGAAATTGGAACTATGCCGGAGATACCAGTTGTTCTGTATGATGAAGGTGTGGACATTTACCCACTCTTCAATATAGAGATCACTGTGGAGCATGAAGATCCCGCTGAGCCCGTCGCCCCCAATGGGCCCGGCGTCCCCAATGAGCCGGTGGTAATCACATTGTACGACGGCGGAATGCCGTACGAAGTATTCGCGCAGATGATGGACGACGTGGAGAATCGCACAGATGAAAATACAGCCGTCATCTATGTAGCACTACATTTTATGTTATAATCGATTCGCAGATCGAGATCGTTTTGGGAATCGACACACACACTGCAAATGGCCATCCGAAGCATGTACCCACACACACACTCACACACACATACACACAGACATACATATGTATATACCCTGTAATCCTGTTTGAAGAACTGTTGCTATGCATCTTTTGAATAACAATCGAATTGCTTAGCGAAAATGCAAAGTTCAATTAATTTGATAATGTTTTGTTATTTGTTTACATTTGTTGTGATTGTTGTTGTTATTATTATTGATATTTGTTTTTATTGTAGCTGCGAGCATGTCGGGAATGGACTCTCGTCTAGGCTCGAGTATCGCACCGCCCGCCAGCATCCCAGGCACCCGCTTTTCGCTTCTGGGTCAATAATCTGCGTCGGAGTCGCCGTCGTGTTGCACTGGCGCCCACTTGTCGCTCATGTCAATCAATGAAGATCCAATTTTAGCACAAGTAAACAATATAGACGTATTGCCCCCGCTGGGCAGCCTCTGGCCGATCCGTCATCTCCTCAGCGGCGACAGCATCAAATAGTAGATGCGAATTCCATCTATACTCCAGCTGGGGTAGCCGCCCACAAATCTTATCAGCTCCACCTCCAACTTCTCATCTCTCTCTCTCTCTCACTCCCTCTCTCTCTGTTATCTTTGTCTCACTGCTGTCTATATATATATTTCAATATATATATATCTGTCTGTGATACATTTTTTAATATTAGACTGGACAGTCCCTATGGCTCGCTAGACTCTCTGATTCTAGAACTGAATTCTGTAGGAAAAATTCATTGTATTTCGAATGTATTCCATTACTTTTTTCCTATTCCTCATTAGATTTCTCTTAACTTTCTGTATATCTCATATTAATATCATCATTTACCATTATTCTATATGCTGAAGGCTTATAGAATAGCCCAGTGTCTAAAAGATTTTCCTCGATTTGTAACTTATGCTATTATCCTCAAGTTCCAGGAAATTTTATTTTTAGTTTTATTTTTAGAAATACTTGTCAAAATTTCCCCACTATTTTACATAATTTCCCATTATTTTTTAATAATCTGTCCTATACAGAAGTTTGTATGCTTTTCTTCTTTGGAATGGTCTTATAAATCAATTTAATGTAATTGAATTGATGTACATTCAAAGCATTTTTCCGTTTAGAAGTTCCCCTGTTTATTCAATGTTTCCGCAGGCAACATGAAATTCCCATTATTTTGAGTTAAGCAATTTCCTAGAACCGAATGCATTATTCCATATGCAACTTCAGCAAATGACAAATTCCCTTTATTAGTTGATTCAACTGATTCACCCGATTATCCAATTTCCATCCCTTAATTCCCCCAGCTAGGCTGAGCCGCGTTTGCAGTCGAAATAGTCGCTGCTGCCATTCAGTCAGTCCGTCAATTCGCCGAGTCTTGCTCATCGCTCAGACTTTGAACCCCGTTGCGTACACAGCACCAGACCCCAAGACCCAAGACCCCAGACCTAACACCCAAGAGCCGACGCGCTCCAGACACGACAAGCGCCGACAGCCGACAGCCGACAGCCGACGAGACCCAACCCTCTGCTTATCAACAACAGCAACAAACAACAACAAGTTGTCAATGTTTCTCAGAGAATAGATCGCCTTCTCCTTCGCCCGCTCTCACTCGCACTCTCTCTCTCTCTCTCTCTCTCGCTCGCTCGCTCGCTCTCTTTCTCTCTCGCACTGCAGCGCTTTGTCTCTCGGATAGATTGTGCTAAAAATAGGGAGGTCTACGATTGGGCGCGCGCTGTTATTTTTAATGGAAACTAGATCACGTTGAATTCACGTTGCGTTGTTTACGTTTTTACTGCCGTTACGCTCGCAGGCTGCGCCTGTTGTTGCTGTTGTTGCTGTTGTTGCTGCGACTGCTGCGGCTGCTGCTGTTGTTGTCGCGGGTTTCCGCTCTTATACGGCTGGCTGCAACAAACAACAACAGCAAAAGCAACAGCAGCTCAAGCAACCAAAACATCAACATGCCTTATCGGAGAGCATTACCGTTATCAAAGCAGAGCTCGCACACACACACACACACACTTATTTGTGTGCGTAATAGTAGATGCTCCACAACAAGCCAAGGACCCAATGCGTACTACGCACCAAAATAAAAGAGGAAAAAATTGTAAAAGTAAAAAAAAAAAACAAAAAAAAAAAACAAAAAAGAAAATCTTGCTCAATGTTATATAAGCAATCCTGTTGGGAAAGCCCAGCTTTAAAAAGAAGAAAACAACAATAGCAACAAGCACAACAGCAACAACGACAATTATAACTAAAACAAATAATAAACAAGTCTTATCTGCCTGCCCTCTATGCCAATTATAGGCACCAAAACAAATATTTAACTTTAAATTGCTTCAAAATTACTTGATAACATAAATACATAAATAGGCATGCACACATAAACACACATTCATATGTATGTACATCAAATATACATTGGGCTTTAGCTCGATAGCAGTGCCAATTGAGTATTATCTCTGCAAGCACAACTTACCGCTTACTGTAGCTGCATTCCCCGCCCGCCGACCGCAACGCCTAACAGCTGATAATCGGCAAGGCATTCGGCTCAACTGGTTTGCCCAACTAGAATTCCCAGAACAGCAACAACAGCAACAGCAATAACAGCAACAACAACAGCAGCAATATCAATAAGAGTGCACAGGTTAAACAGTGTTGCTGCTTGTCGACCCCAAACAATGTAGAGTGTGGAGAGAGGTATAGTACGAACGTTAGCGAGAGAGTGGCAAACGGAGAGAGCGAGAGTGTGGAAGAGGTTGATGCTGCTGTCACTGTGATGGATTCACTCTACATACATATGTATGTACATACATACATACATACATAGTTGTTCTTTTTGTTTGCATTGTTATTCGTCGTGTACCCAAGCCGATAACTCACACAAAATGCACTTGCAATATACATACACACATATATCTATGTATGTATGTATGTGTGTGTGCATGAGTGCGTGCGTGTGTGTACTTTGTTCAACAGCAAATATTATTAATATTGTCATTGTTATTGTTATTAATGCTGAATACAGCACAAACACACACACACACACACACACACACATGCACTTTCACACTCACGCTGGTCGTGTATACAGTGACCTCTCGATATTTGCTTTCATGAGCAATACATTTTAGGGGGAGGATTTTAAGAATATTTCTTTCTTTGCATTAAAAATAATACTAAACGAAAATTTTGAGACACAAAGCAAAAAATAAATAAAAATAATATAAAATAATAATAAATAAACACGCATATTAAATAAAAAATAAATTTGTTTCATTGTATAAATTTTTAAATGAAATACATCCCAATGTAATACTTGTATTTTATATAACAATATACTATTAACTATTCCCCACGCTTCAATTAAATTTATTTAGCTTTTTGTAGAGTTTTTTTTGACAGTCTTAAGCCCAATGTGCGTGCACAGTGCAAAGCACAGTTAGGGCAGCGTAATGCGAATTATGTAGCCATACATACAGACGTGCATGCATACCTACATGCACGTACATAGTACATACATATACATATGTATATGTATTAATGCATGTGTAGAGCTTATGAATATCAATGCAGAGATCGACAAAACCGTTACTCGGGTGCTCTGCTCAGTTCGGGTAGCAATCCGATGGATGTTTCAAGAGGCGCTTGCAGCACACAAAAGAATTCTTTTTAAATTCGGCTGTGAAACAACGAGCAACGAGTGCCTCAAAAAAATATTACATTCATACACACACACACACACACATTCATACAACAGACGCTGTTTATAGATGTAACTGTTACTGGAAATGTGCAATTAGTGCAAGTACTAAAAAAGGAACGTAGAAATAGCACAAGTTGATCAACACTGAAAAGCGGAACTAAACTCCACTCGCCATCAAAAACCAATCGACTTTGGTGCGAAACACTTGATGAAGGTTCGTTCGCAGGAAACGATGAAAATAAATAAAGACAAGCAGACGGAAAAGCCAAAGGAAAGTCAATCAGACGACAAAGCAAGCGAACAAATAAATCTTGCAAGTGCCTTGAGTGAGTGTAAGTGTGTGTGCGTAAGTGTATGTACATATGTAACTGTGTGTGTGCGTGCTAGTAGTAGCCTCTGTACATGTGTGTGCGTGTGCGTATGCATGCGTGTATGTTGATTCGTTGAAAATGAGATAACAACAAAACGCACAGCAGTCACAGCCGCAGTCGCAGCCGCAGTCACAGCCGCAGTCTGAGTCGGACGTCTGTGTCTAATTATAGAACACTGGTCGCTAAAAATACAATTCACATCGGTTCGCCCCGTTGACTGACGCTGTGCGGCACAGCCACAGTCACAGCCACAGTCACAAACACTGGCAAACACACAAATCATTGACAGGCAAACCACAGCTAACTTAACGAAACGGGAGAGCGCGTGCCAAAAACTGCCGCTCAGAGAGAAGGAGGAGCAGAGCCGAGCAGTGAGCGTGAGTGTGAGTGTGAGTGTGAGAGAGAGAGAGAGGCAAAGAGATAGAGAGCGCGTGCAAGAGGTTACAATTTCGTAATAAGTGTGCGGGCCAAGCAGCTGATTGTTTATTTGATATTACCGATAGCAAGACACACACACACAAACAGCCGATGGCTTGAGTAGAGGCGTATACCGATCGTCGAGCAAACAAAAGGAATCAAAGAACGGGGAGGGCTGCAAGGGCAACAGCACGAAAGCTTAGTCAGCGAAAGCCCCCAACAACAGCAGCAGCAGCAATAACAACAACAAGAACTACAGTAAAAGCAGGAGTCAACGCAGGAACACAACTGTTACTACGTTTTGCTGTGTGACTGGCCGAGGCAGCCGCCGCCAGAGAGTGTGAGTGAGGGAGAGAGAGCGAGCCGAAGCAACAGAGCAGCTCAGCGCAGCTTGTTATTGGAAAAGAGAGGGGAAGCGAGAGAGAGAGAGAGAGAGAGAGAGTGAGATAGAGTGAGAGTGAGAGAGAGAGAGAGAGTGTCTGTCTGGTCTGTCTGTGCAAGTCGCTTGATCAACGATCAGCGAGACGCCGAGCCTGTTCATCAAAGCGCGTTCCAAATCCAAGCCAGACGCATCGTTGGGTCGTGCGCTCCAACGCAAAAAAAAAAAAAGAACGAAAGAAAATAAGAAACAAAAAGCACTCAAACAGTCTGCAGCAGTCGGCGATTGGTCGCGGCGTATCAGGACCCCACCGAAACTTCATACTTGGAGCCGAAAGCGAAAACAAAAGCAACTGCAACGGGGACAACAACAAGAACGAAATGCAACAAAATCGCCAAACTGCGCGCGAGCTATACAAGAATCGTACTCCAAAGACACGCCCGAACACACTAGCCCGACTCTCTTAGCCAGGCTCTCAACTCCCACTGAAGTTTATAAATTTTTTTTTTTTTTTTTTCATCCTATATCTCAATAAGAAACTTTTTTTTTGCTCGTGTTTGCGTGATTCTCCAAGCGATCCTATATACATCTATCTATAATTAATATCTAGAACTATATAAATATATGTGCGTAACTGTTATTTAATTAATTTTTTTCGTGACAAAAAAAAAAAAAAAAACAATTGTGATTTTTGAAACTGTGTGATGGCAAAAAGAAACGATAACAAAAAGAAAGTTCCTTAAGAAAGTGATAAAGCTCCAAAAAGAAAGACAACAACAACAATAACCGCAACAAAAGTATCTGCATTACTTATATACATCTATCCATATATATGTATATAAATTGATATACCTTTATATATATTTCCGATATATCATCAAGGATCAGCCATAAATTGATATGCAAAAGTAAGTGAAGCAATTTGGTATTCCTCTATGGAATATATGAAATTAATATTTGATATATGTATGTACATATATAACATATAGAGTTTACCTCGAAATTATCTCATCGAAATCTTATGTAATACAAATTAAACCTGAATCGTCAAGTCCAACTGTAAAATGTGTTTCAAATAAGTATGCTACATGAAATCAAGCCAAGTGTATAGACATATGTATATATGTATGTGTATATATCTTCATATTGGTATATACATATATAAACTTTACATGTATAATTCGAGCTGTGCTCTAAGCCCTCCCTCTACTGTGAGCCCGCCACGTGGATGTCAGAATTCTTAGAATCCTAACTAAATTCCGCTTGCATTATCTAGCGTAAACAAGTTTTGACAGTCAAAACACGCATAACCTTGGGTTCGTCGGCTGCCCTATGAAATATGGGAGTATATACATAGTATATACCCTACATAATATTTAAATATGTCATATAAAACTTCCATATGCTAATATCTGCCTAGCACTCGCTCGCTCTCCCCCCCCCCCCCCCCCCCCCCCCCCTTTTTTTTTTTTTTTTTTTTTATTAAAAAAAAAAAAAAACAACAACAACAGCAATTAAATTTGTAGGTTCCAGATGATAAGCTGAACTCGAGCTTATTTTTAACCATTGAAGTTTATGTATATACTATATACGTATATATGTATATATGTATATACTATGTATATATATTTACAAAAACACAATAACAAGAAGAAGAAGAATGATTCTTCAGTAGGGAAACACAATAATATTTGATATTGATAAGAAGCAGAGGCGGAGGCGGAGGCAGAGGGAGAGGCAGAGGCAAATGCGAATGACTCCGACTGTTTTGTTATTTTTAGACTTGGCATGCTATAAAAATAAAAACACATTTTATCAAACAGAAATGATATTACATAGACGATATGGGTAATACTTTGGAAGCATACATATATATGTATATGTACGTATATGTATATATACGTATATGTATGTATAAATAGGAAAGAGCTAAGCTAAAAGGCTAAATCTAATTTGAGTGTAGGAATGGGTTATATCTCATATAAAACTATATATATGTATATACTAATATGTTAACATACATATTTACATATATATATATATATATATATATA